>KZ808325.1:33673-45539 GCA_000696205.2 Oncopeltus fasciatus
TATATATATATATACTATGTATACTAAATACGTATATTTTGGCCATTTTTGCTTTTATGTGACTAAAAACTGCAAAAGCGCTAGATAAGAAATTAATACTTAATAAGTGGGAAAATATATGGTGGTCGACGAAAGACAACAAGTTACGCGAGATCAAATCTACTCCGAGGGTATGGTCCAGTTCCATGTCAACTGACCGTAGGAGGAAGGTGGTATTGGCCAGACTAAGAATAGGACACACAAGACTTACTCATGGCTATATAATGGCAAAGGATAACCCACCCAATTGTGAGGTCTGTGTACAACTTCTTACGATCAAACATGTATTTAGAGTGCCTAAAATATAAAGAAACAAGGAAAAAATGTAACTTAAATAGGACTCTAGACGAAATTCTATTGGATGACGATAAAGCCATCGACTCTTTAATGAACTTTTTGAAAGAGAGCAGGCTATTAAATCTTATCTAGATGCATTTTCAGTATGCTTCTTTTTCATTCTCTCTCAATTGTTTCTTTGTTATAAAAGTTTTAGTTTCCAAGCACAAAGAAATTATAATGTCCATCCACATTATAACTATTCGCATTAACAATTCATTATACCTAACCATGACCTATTGCTAAGAAATTCTTCTTCTTGAAAATGTCTTTCCGCTTCTAAAAATATCTCCCTGGCGTTAATGACCAAAGGTTGACGCCATAAAAAAATAAGAAATGAAAAATAAAATGAAATAAAATAAAAAAATAAAAATGCAAAATTGTACTTCGTCAACCTAGTGCAAATATTATTTTAAGAAAAGGAGAATAACTGTAGTTCATTTTTTATTATAAATTATATTAAATTATATTGTATTTTATAAAATAAATTATTTCCTCGTGAGTCATGTTGCGTATTATTGTGGTTGTAATTTTCAATGTTCTTACAATTGTGATTAATTGACAGGATTTTATACCTAATGAGAAGAAGCCATATTCTCTATATTTCTTATGATTTGCTTTCTCGATTTATCATATATTTCTTAATATTTTTCTCTCCCTCACTCTCTCTCTTTCCCTCTCTCACTCACTCACTCTATCCCTCCCTTCCTCCCACTCTCTCTCACTTTTTCTCTCTCCCTCCCTTCCTCTCTCTCTCTTCTTTTTTCTTTATTTATTTAATAAAGAATTCTATAATATCTTCATTTTTAAATAGTTATATGCAGATAATTTCCAGGTTATGTCCACTGTCATACTAAGTCTTACTTATCGGTTTTTAAACTGAAAAGTTTCCGTAAATGTTGTAAAATACATTCTCTCAGTTCTAACCCATCGTCATATTTGACAATCCGGGCATTTTAAATAATTAAAAAAACACAATAATGCCGCCTATAATCCTGAGTTAAACTTAGGAATCTGTGTCTACTGCCGGACTGCCATCCATCTTGGAATAGACAAGTAAAAAAAAGTCTGGAGAAATATCTATGATACTTTATACCAAATTAGAAGTATATATGCCAGCTTTAATATAAAATGTTATTGAGCATATTGTCATTCCTACAATGCGATGCCTGGATGTCATCGCGACACTTGGAGAACTCCACAAAGACCTATGAATGCTGCCACTAGATTGATCTTTTATTTCAGACTCATAGCTACTCAGGCAACTGCTAGAGGGGCCTAAAGGTAAGACAAAGAACGAACTTGAGTGTAGTAACTCCTGCATTAAAGAGGTGATCAAAAGTGGACGGCAGCAATATCTTCCTGAAACCTTCTCCCTGAAGACATCCTCCCCTTCAAAACTCGGACAGCTGCGAATAATTCACAAATTCCCTTACTTATTATTATTTTTATTTAATTTTCTGTATTTATTACAAATGCCTGTTAGATTTGTCAAATTTTCTAACTAATAAACTGTTATAATGGAGAGTTTTTTTTTACAGTAGATATTATTGTTAGATGTTTAGGTAAATTTAATTCGTACATTAATGAATACATTATGATGTGTAATAAAACATTTATGAATAGACATTGAAAATTCAGTTATTATTAGGATATTTAATTTTTATATGTATCTAATTTTCATTAGATATGTATATTTTACTAATAGTTGAAGCTTGCTTTGTTTTTCAACTGTGTATAAATAAAATGTATCTCAATCTATTGTAAATATCTAGGCCGGATTGGGTGAAAGAGTGGCCTAATTGGACGAAATCTTGCCAGGAAAAAAATAGTTTTTAAAATCATTCATATTTTCGATCATGCATGTGTTTAATATGAATTTCCTCAACAAATTTTACTCTTTAACTTGAGACTAACAGTTTTGAATAGAGTGACATAAACACATGCGATATTTATGGAATATCATTAAAAAAATATATATACCTACATTTTGTGTATAATAGCTTATTCCTTATTTAATCCTGTAATAAAGTCAATTTATTTACCTTTTCTTCTTCCGGGTTGGACCGTGTCAAGTTGTTGATATTTGCCGTGCTTTCGCACATCTGACGACCGTCGAAGCCTACGTGAACAACAAAGTCAATTTAGTAGATTGTAAATGTGAGCTACGTAAAAAAAATTTTATATTAAGCAAATTTTTGTTCATAATTTCTACATTTTCAATATAATGTGAATATTCTATTAAAAAAAATCCAGCTCTAATGGAAAGCCAGAATTATTGCAATTTTGCTGTTGTTTGTTGTGAGTTATTCAGTTCAGTTTGCTATCAAGAATTACTTCTAATACATTATGTGGGTATCAAGTTATTTTATAGTAAAACTTCCGTATAACCTGCGATAGCTACAGAACGCATCTTTTGTCTGGGGGAGTATTGGTCAAAAAGAACGCCATATATTTGATTTTGTTAGCATCGAGCGACAAATGGGATCTCAGTTTGGGTTAGTAAGCAAATAGAGGACCAAAAACAATTATTGAAATAGTGTTCAAAGTTCCTCTGGTCTTCTCTACTTCGGACATGTACGCCCCTGCCCAGACCTCAACCGATCCCAAGAACCGCATAGCTTACCTCAAATCCTGACACATCGACAACTATTGCTCACAGTAATAAAAACAGAATACTATTTTTATTACTTCTATACTAATAGAATACTATTAGGACTCGCGCTAAATACTTCCCAAAATCAAAAAGCCACTCGAATCCCAAGTGAAGTGAAATGCAGACAGATTAGTGGTAAGCCGCTGTTACCTCCGACTACATCAATCGAAGTCGTTCGAAGATGCCATTTTGAAAGTACAGCGAGTGTTTAAATATTGGCGACAAGGCGCCAGTGTAGCTTCTGGATCCGAGTCTCGAAATCCTGGCTCTGCAATTTCAAATCCCCCCCTGGGCAAGATTTATCGATAAATAAAAACTTGTCCTGAGCCAAGGTTATTTAGAATGGGGTTGCAACCTGTAGATAGCCCCTCCCTTCATGACCCTAAGTGATTGAAAGGCTAACACTTATTAAAAATTTTTAAAAAATATTTGAATGTGTTATACGGAATGAGAACACAGTGGAAAAGGCATATGGCATTTGAATTAAAACTAAAGAGCTGTGTTAATTAAAGATGAAATCAGACGGACAGGAGGGGAGGATTACTTAAAATGTCAAGTATTTGCGCTATTGCGGGCATAATATTTAGTTTATTAGCAGGGATTTGTCAGGATTTTGGTCTGGGAATTTGAAAAAACAAAAAATAATTTCTAAAATAAATAAGTTTTTTTTTCTTGTTTCTAACGTTTCAGCTAAAATTTTAAGCCTTCTTCAGGACAATGAGGACGATAAAAGCATTCATGATTTAGTCAGCAAGAGACCTGAAGAAGGCCTGAAATGTGGCCGAAACGTTGGCAATAATAAAAAAATTTTAGGTTTAAAAACTATGTAGTTTTTATTTCTTCAAATTCCATGACTAATCCCTTTTCATAAGGTTCTACTCACTAACTGCCTCAAAATTTAATATTCAGTTTAGTCTAAGAAACTGAACATAGATTTGTTTCATTTTAAAACAAAAATTCAAAAATTTTGGGGGATAACATGACATGGAAAGTTTGAATATTCAAATATTAATCAATTACAATACTAAGGAATTCACTTAGTTAACGCAGCACTTGCGTCACGTACCGGCTAACATCATCCTGGCTCACTTCTTAAAACACTGAATATGACCCTTGTTATTCGTCTTCTAACGCTGGAAATAAAAGATTGCAGAAAGCGAGCGGACATTTTCATTATTCATCTTCATTTCTGTTGGGGTGGTCATCAATCAACAGTCTTTCATGGTCACGAAAGAACCAGTGTCCCCTCCACACTCAGTTAAAGTTCATTTTGGGGCCTAGCGTCATTCGGAAGGCACAACTTCCATCGTCAGAGCCGCGCAGCTTGCATCATCAGAGCCCCTGGCAGTTGCCTCCGTCTCACGAGTGTTTCTGCTGGCAGCTGTGGGGCCCTGATGATGGCAGCTGTGGGGTTCTGATGATGGAAGCTGTGCCTTCCGAATGACGCTAGGCCCCAAAATGAACTTTAACTGAGTGTGGAGGGGACACTGGTTCTTTAATCACTTAATGTTTTCATTTTGTCTACATTTGAAGCACGAACAAACGTAATTTTATCAACTAAAAAGCGTTTCATAACACGAAGAAGAACAATAAGGAAATAAACTTTATTCTGGGATTTACATGTGAGTGTCTTTTACAATGGACCTTTCGGGCTCAAAGAATATTCATTAATGTAAATAAACAAAACAAATAAATGAATATTTATAAAAAGGGGTGATGAAAATTACATACTTGAACTAAAAGAACATTTCCTCGAGACTGACATTGTAAATTCATAACCATATGATCTAGAAGAAAAAAAAGAGAGAAACAACGAAGGGTAAGCTAAGATAACAGGAATAGGAAATTAAATCGGATGTATAAGTAAACTATCTCATTTCTTTCTCCTTACAAACACACACACTCCTTACAAACCAACACTTCCATTCGTACACTAATCCGAGAAATTGACATACATTCAACAATCATTGAACCATTCAAGATCGATTACATATATGTGTATAGTTTACACAAACACTGATCCTAGTTTGCTCTAGGACTCAGATGAAAAAAATCAAGTTATTAATACATACACTTTCGTTTGGAAAAACAAAATAAAGTAAGAAAGTTGAGTAATTCACACCAGTTGAATTATATTATTACTGCACTATCAATTAATTATAAGTTACTTGCTCTAGCTAATTTAAGCACTATTACTCACGGTGGTCTATATTTGTATTTAAGTTTAACGGATTTATTATTCTTCAAATAACCAAAGGGCTTATACTTTCAGATCAATTCATCAATTAGATCAATTCAATTAGGTTTTAAAGACAATTAATCATGATATTAGTTGCAACTCAGCGAAAAAAAGGATAAATCAAAGCTGGAGTAGGACATGCTCTACCATCTGATCAAAGGCGTCTAACAAGAAGAGATTGCGGTGAGAAAAAGCAGATGTCCATTGGCAAGGTCGTGTGTCAATATCAGAACTCGTGTGACTCACAAGCAATGTCAAAATGTCCCGAAAACGAATACTTATTATTGTACTATTGGAATATTTGCCTTTAATCATAAGTGCGACTTCCTAAAAAATTCCTTTTCACGTCAAATCATTGGCTTTTGCAAGCTCGACTGTCAGAGGTAGAGGGAGTATTGAAATTAGTCAAAGAAAGGTTTTCACTGACTCTCCAATTTTAGCAGAGTTCATTCATGGAAATAAGCTATTTATGGTACAAACACCATTCACAGATTTTTTGTCTGTTCGTGTTCCAGGATACAGAGCTTCTAAAATAAAAAAGCCAAATTTAGTAATTTAAATTCTCTCAGCAAACCATTGGGTAAATTCCTAAATGACTGAAATAGAAGGAGGAGACTAACGGGTCTAAAGGGATAACAAATTAAAAAAATCTTTAAATGGAAAGTTTTTTGACCGTAGGTATTATTATTAGATGATTTTGGTTGGGGTTTGGTCAAGGTAGATCCAAAAATACAGTCATTTTAACCTAGTAACAGAACGTCCCCTCTCGTCTTCATGATAGCCTGAAAATGGCTTACAATATAGGTCGAAACGTTGGCAGATAATATTAAAAGATACATTTTTTTTTAATTTGTATTTTTTGGATCTACCTTGACCGAACCCTAACAAAAAAACATCTAATAATAACATCTAAGGTCAAAAAAACTCTCCATTTGAACTAATTTAGTTCGTTAGATTATAGTTTCATTTTTAGTTGGGGATCTTTTTTGCACCTAATATAAGTTCAAAAACGGTTGAGGTTAAAAGAAGTGTTTAGAGGAAGAATAAATTAATAAACCTATATNCCTCTCTTCCAAACATCTAAACTCCCCTCCTTAAAAAATGCAATGTGGTATTTGAGGTTCTTTAAGCCAAATGATTGTGGAGTGTGCTAATAGCTTAAATTGGACGTTAAAGCAGGAGAGAGGATTTAGAGGGAGACCAACTTGAAAGTTTTTTAATAATTTTGTTTTTATTAGATAATGCCAAAAATTTAAATACTGTTTAGGAAAAACAAAATTGGATATTCTAATTTTATATTCTTAATATTTCAATGAAAAATGCATATTAAGTAACAGCCAGTCTTAATACCTTATACTTACTCTTCTATGTCTTTCCCACTCCTAATATCAAATTAGCAATTTACTCCTATTTATGTATAATTTTAGTAAAAAAAATCCACATAGCTTCTGCCACACAGATTATGTGAGATTAATTATTATTATAAGATTATTTACCACCTTCAAAAAGGCACATTATATGTTTCACAAAATTTTCACCATTGTGTCATCCCCTGTATTTCCTTCTCCCCCTTAAACTTTAAAACTATTGGATGGATTTTTATGTGAAAACTTCTTGTCTCAAGTTTTGAAACTTTTGAGTACCTGTCAAGACTGAATCTTTTTTTTAAGTTGGTTTGGAAATAATTGGTAAATAATCATTTTACAAGGCAAAAAATTAAGTTTTCCTTACTAAGAATTGAGTTTTTCATTGCTTTCAATTATGAGAGTATATTTTTTAGGGTTTGACTTTGTTTTGTTTGTTTGAACTAACATACAAACAAAGCTAAGGCATAAAAGGATTATTAAGTCATAAAGAAATAATCTGTTACTGCTGAAAAATATTGCTTAGCTGTCAAAAATTGAGAAAGACAGGCAAAATAATTAATAAAATTAGGCATATTCATAGTTAAATTCAATTAACTAAACTAACTGCTTTCCTAATATTAATTAAATATAAAATGAATGAAGAAACTACACTCGCATACCTTATGATGGCTTCCTCAGGGCTGAAAGTAGAATGAGAATGAATTCTACTTATAGCCTTCATGAAGTCATGTACGAAAGCTTGGCAAAAAGTAACTTTACTACATGATCAAGCCCATAAGAAGAATTTATGAATATTCTTGGAGACTGTGGAAGCCTACGTGAACAACTAGCACAGTGTTTTAACCAACTGATTTTTTCCCATTGAATGAAGATTAGGGCAGGATGTTCCCTTGGAGCAAATTAGCAATCCCCTGGGTATTTTTAAAGAGAAGGAAAAAAAAACTAACTGTTAAAGCTGACTCTGAGCTAGCGATACTAACTGTGGTTATAGAACTTAGTACCGCTAGCTCTGAAACCTGTTTAAATTTTCCTTAAACTGTATACCTGAATGTATAAAGTAAAATAACAAATTCATTTAAAACTGATAAGAAGTCAGATAAAAATGGTTTTTAAATCTGTGCATGTACATAGGTCATATCAAATATTTTGTATATAATCATGTAGTCCTGCAGATATAATGTTTTATTAATTTGACTCAATAAACCTAAAGACCATTGATGAAATCTTGTCAGTCCTTCCTATACTTGGTAGAATGAACAAATGTGAACTGTACCTTATCATACTCATAAAATGGATTGAACAAATTACAGTTGCTATGATCATTATCAAACTGAAACTAACAATGACAAATCCAAACTCAAGGGCCCTTCCCCCTCCAGAGGGGGAGAGAGGGAGAGAGAGAGAGAGAGAGAGAGTGAGAGAGAGAGACCAACCACAGATTTTTTGCCGGTATATATATGTATGTATTTTCTATTTTTACAAAATGAAAGTTGTCGCTTTACTGCTCCTGAAGTATTAATGAAGGTTAAAAAGTGAATTAGTTTTGCTAATTCCTCTCATTATTTTCTTATGTAAATTTTACTGAAATGAGGTTAAGATTTTTTTTTTATCATTTCATGTCAACCTTTCTGTTTATTAATGTCAGTGATATGAAACTGATGATTTCTTTTGAATATATTTATAAAATTGAATAAACCCTGTATTAATGATGAATTACTACAATTTTAGAGATAATGAACAATTATTTAGTTTAATTAATCCTAGTTATACAAGCCCATAATAAAACTGATTGGGTGGGTACAATGTCTCTCTATGAAATTCGATCATTATGAATACTTGTGCTCGTAACTCCCCAAAGTCCGACCAGAGATCACTGAGCCCGGGTCTGAAAGCTGAGTCTTAAATATTTTTCATGTTCATCAAATATAATTGAATATATTTAAAATTTAGAAGTTCTTTATAATTTATACAAAAATAAAATACTTTTCACAAAATCCGAACACCTAATAGGAAGAATTCAAAAATTATTCCATTGATACAGAGATAACATCTGCAATTTTGGCTTACAATGAAACAATACATTCCATTACAAGACTAACATATTTAACTGTAGGGAAAGATTAATATAGACAACTGTAGGGAAAGATTAAAATTACTGCACCAACAAGTAAATGAAACAAATATTTTGGCAAATGAAAATTACATTAAGAAAGCAAATATCAAAAGAACTGATGAATCAATTCAAGAACTTTTACCAATGAAAGTCTTAGTAGAAAATAAACAAAAACAGTCAAAACTAAAAAATAAATATAAACCTGACTTTAATTGTAACAGACACAAAATAAAAATAAGCATTATATACCCAACTCATTAAAATACTGTCAAAAAAAATACATCAATCAAACATATAAAGGTCAAGAAAAATCACTCAAAACAAGACAAAAATTTTAGCCATTCCAGGTAGATTAAACACATAAAACCCAAGCATTAAATCTCCACAAACAATAATAGATTTATCTGAATATTTATGTAACTTAGAGAGCAAAATCAACTTTAATATTTTTAAAAAGTTTAAATTAATTTTAATTTTATAATTTTAGTTGAAGTATAATAATAAAATATCAATTTAAATAATAAAAGAAAGAATTTTATATTTAAGAAATATGAATAACAAAGAATTTTTTGTATCAATGTGGTAAAGGAATATTGTTAAATTTTATAATTTCAGGAAGTTTTTTTTTTCGCAGTNGTCTAGCTTTTCTTTTATTTTTTCACCCTTTATCTAGCCTTAAAGATTAATGAAAGACTAAAACTCTATCTTTACGGGATTTGTAATTGTTTGAAGAAATACTGAGCTAACATTTTCAATTTTTAGAAAAGAAAGATAGCTTCAGGATAGGAGGTCAAAGTATTTGTTATGTTTATTAGTTCAATAAGTGTTATTTTAGTGTTTGAACATCTTAATTGTAGAACGATTTTATATATTTTATGTACTTTAAAATTTTCAACATTAATTCATACTTTAGAAGAGGTGAAAGTAGGCAGCTTGAACGGCCTCTCTAATAATAATTATTAAATTTAATTCTTCAGCTCCCAAGACCGAATCTCTGTTAAATTTCTCCTCATTAAGCTTGGGGGTCAACTAATTACCTACAAATTAATATATGACCTATAACAAATGTATATTGTGTTATATACTTTTTCAATGTTATTAAAATTTAAATTGATGTATATCAGAAAGATAATTGATAATAAACTGTGCTTTCAAAGGTTATTATGGCCTACGTATAGGAATTCAGACTTAATAGACTCGATATCGGGAAGCAAAATAAGATAATTATGAATGCACGTATAATCCTTTTATTATTATATTTTACGAAGGAATTCATTTTTTAAAGTGTTAGCCTCCCTTTCAATCACTAAGGAACATGGAGGGAGGAGCTACCTACAGGTTGGTATTCCATTCTAAACATCCCCTCTCTTCCAAACATCTAAACTCCCCTCCTTAAAAAATGCAATGTGGTATTTGAGGTTCTTTAAGCCAAATGATTGTGGAGTGTGCTAATAGCTTAAATTGGACGTTAAAGCAGGAGAGAGGATTTAGAGGGAGACCAACTTGAAAGTTTTTTAATAATTTTGTTTTTATTAGATAATGCCAAAAATTTAAATACTGTTTAGGAAAAACAAAATTGGATATTCTAATTTTATATTCTTAATATTTCAATGAAAAATGCATATTAAGTAACAGCCAGTCTTAATACCTTATACTTACTCTTCTATGTCTTTCCCACTCCTAATATCAAATTAGCAATTTACTCCTATTTATGTATAATTTTAGTAAAAAAAATCCACATAGCTTCTGCCACACAGATTATGTGAGATTAATTATTATTATAAGATTATTTACCACCTTCAAAAAGGCACATTATATGTTTCACAAAATTTTCACCATTGTGTCATCCCCTGTATTTCCTTCTCCCCCTTAAACTTTAAAACTATTGGATGGATTTTTATGTGAAAACTTCTTGTCTCAAGTTTTGAAACTTTTGAGTACCTGTCAAGACTGAATCTTTTTTTTAAGTTGGTTTGGAAATAATTGGTAAATAATCATTTTACAAGGCAAAAAATTAAGTTTTCCTTACTAAGAATTGAGTTTTTCATTGCTTTCAATTATGAGAGTATATTTTTTAGGGTTTGACTTTGTTTTGTTTGTTTGAACTAACATACAAACAAAGCTAAGGCATAAAAGGATTATTAAGTCATAAAGAAATAATCTGTTACTGCTGAAAAATATTGCTTAGCTGTCAAAAATTGAGAAAGACAGGCAAAATAATTAATAAAATTAGGCATATTCATAGTTAAATTCAATTAACTAAACTAACTGCTTTCCTAATATTAATTAAATATAAAATGAATGAAGAAACTACACTCGCATACCTTATGATGGCTTCCTCAGGGCTGAAAGTAGAATGAGAATTAATTCTACTTATAGCCTTCATGAAGTCATGTACGAAAGCTTGGCAAAAAGTAACTTTACTACATGATCAAGCCCATAAGAAGAATTTATGAATATTCCTGGAGACTGTGGAAGCCTACGTGAACAACTAGCACAGTGTTTTAACCAACTGATTTTTTCCCATTGAATGAAGATTAGGGCAGGATGTTCCCTTGGAGCAAATTAGCAATCCCCTGGGTATTTTTAAAGAGAAGGAAAAAAAAACTAACTGTTAAAGCTGACTCTGAGCTAGCGATACTAACTGTGGTTATAGAACTTAGTACCGCTAGCTCTGAAACCTGTTTAAATTTTCCTTAAACTGTATACCTGAATGTATAAAGTAAAATAACAAATTCATTTAAAACTGATAAGAAGTCAGATAAAAATGGTTTTTAAATCTGTGCATGTACATAGGTCATATCAAATATTTTGTATATAATCATGTAGTCCTGCAGATATAATGTTTTATTAATTTGACTCAATAAACCTAAAGACCATTGATGAAATCTTGTCAGTCCTTCCTATACTTGGTAGAATGAACAAATGTGAACTGTACCTTATCATACTCATAAAATGGATTGAACAAATTACAGTTGCTATGATCATTATCAAACTGAAACTAACAATGACAAATCCAAACTCAAGGGCCCTTCCCCCTCCAGAGGGGGAGAGAGGGAGAGAGAGGGAGAGAGAGAGAGAGAGAGAGAGAGAGAGAGAGAGAGAGAGAGAGAGAG
>KZ808325.1:45623-58570 GCA_000696205.2 Oncopeltus fasciatus
AAAAAAAAAAAAAAAAAAAAAAAAAAAAAAAAAAAAAAAAAAAAAAAAAAAAAAAAAAATGAATTAAAAATTCATAGTAATCGAACTTATACAAGGAGGCTGAGGGGAGTCAAAATTTAAAAATAATTTTCTCTTCATTATTATTTGACTTATCAAAAAATATTTGAAAATAAAATGTGTAAAATGTAATAAATTAAGCACTCACCATCGAGACAGTTTTAGGAATGAAAGGTATCATACTCTTAGATATAAAAATTTTATTTTCTTTTACAGATCTAATCCCATAGATTTTATAAGAGACACATTTGTAATGCTAAAGTATAAGTGACATGCATGCTTAAAAAATGCTATAGTTGTTCAAACTAACAAAACTAAATCCATACTACATAAGCCATCCTTACTTACACTTCATACATAGAGTTAGAACTGCATTTATAATACAATGTGCAGAAAACCTAAAACTGTGACTAAAACAAATAAACAACACAAGCTTTATACTGAACTCCCAGTGGGTCCATAAATCCATTGCATAACTAACTGCAATCACAGTTATAATTGAAAAAACAGACTCATTAGAAAAGGACTTAAATATAACTTACATTACTTACAAAAACAAATAGAAAAACATTCTCGACCCTGAAAATAACATAAATTATATCATAAGAGGAACACATTAGTTATATCATAAGAGAAACACAAGAATATACTAACCAACAATAGTGAACAACAAATGTAAGTAAAACACAATCAAATGGAGTGTGACAGTCTTTGAATCATATATAAAAATATGTGTAACAACAATCCCATAATAAAAAATCCAATAAAAGGAAAATAAGCTAAGTATGAAAATACAAGAATACACCAGAAAGACAACAGAACATCAGAAAAATCAATTATACAGATTGTACAAGAAACAGGCCTTACAAGACATATGAACATGAAGTATGAAAAACAATTAAGTGACGCCCATAAATACTCAAGGACAATGGACCACACTAGAAATACATTAACATGAACCTTAGACCACCCCCACTAAGTATGCAACCAAAAAAAATATACAAAACACATATCCAACCTACTAATCATAAATTGTAAATCTAAAACTGCAGAAAGACTCCCTACATACACACTAACCTAATCAACTAATTAAACTAATTAAAGGCTTTCTCAATCAATGAAATACTTGTAATTCTCAATCTAAGAAACACAGCATATTTCATTACAAAACTACAAGGTACCTTAATCAAGGAACAGATTGAACTCCTGTCATTTAACACTAAAGCTTTATATCCTTTGACACTCTTAATAGGAACCATAGACATAATAAAATCAGAATTAATGGACCTAAACAACGGAAAATAATGGACATATACATTGAAAACTTACAGATATTATTTCTATTATTCTTTTTAAACAACCTCTTTATTGGCGATTATCTTTACTAACCAAGAGAAGGAGCTCATATTTATCAAATTTCATAAAGAAATTCAGACATTCTGCTCATTTAATAGATATAAATGAAACCAGAGCCATGGGAGTTTAGAATAAGGTGGCTATCTGAAAATAGTATCTGCCTCCATGGCCCTATTTAGTTAAAAAATAATAATAATTTTTAAGAAAACTTGTACTGAAAAAAAATTATACCTTTAAATACTGAAAGCTTTGGATCCCCATAAAGTAAGTTAAAATATAATTGGTAATCAAGCAGATTTCCATTATCATTCAAACACAATAATAGACTTTGACAAAAAGATGAGAGCTGATTCGATGCAGGTACTGGAATACTATGGATTCATAGCATATATATATATTCTCTCTCTCTCTCTCTCTATATATATATATATATATATATATATATATATATATATATACACGTGTGTGCGTGTGCGTGTGCGTGTGCGTGTGTGTGTGTTTAGAGAGAGATGGAGAGAGAGAGAGAGAGTGTGTGTGTGTGTGTGTCAAACGCGCGGGCGAGTGAGTGTGTGTCTATGTGTTTGTGATAGAAAATTTGTTTTTACTATAAATATTAGTGATTAACATTTTGGGGGTAATAACCAGAACAAGCTGTCCCTTATTACCTTCTCATGGGTAACTGAAGTCACCTAGCAAACTTCACAAAATATTTGATAATTACCAAGTAAAAATAATTTTTTTATAAGATTTTTTTTTTTACATTTCCGCAGTACCCTCAAATAATTACGCTAATACACTTTGGTACCATGACGTAATTTTTTAACATAATTTCACCTTTTCTATTAATAAGAAGCAAATATATACATATAGAATGTGTGTGTGTCTTCCCTCTAGTGTTTGTTTTAATAGATTTTGTCATTATTTTCCAAACCATTGAATAAAACGAAAGCTAAATTAAAAATATTTTATTTTTTAAAAAAAACCGTTAAACCTTAGTTTTATTAATATATTTTTTTTTGTGGTATATAATCCCACGTAAATTTTACCAATTTTTAGTGCAAGGGAACAGAATAAAAATCTAACTGAAAATGCACTTGCCCGGAAAGCAGGAGATCCAGGTTCGAGTCCTGGCTGGGACAGTTAAGATTTTTTATTCTGTTTCCTTGCACGAAAAATAGGTAAACCTTAGTGTATTTGTACCTATAACCTAATAATTAGATTAAATAGTTAAATGTCGCGTTTTAATGTAAACGGATTTTTGCCTCATGTAAATCTGGTCAGAAGGCTCCGGTCCCCTTCTGAAAAAAAATTTTCGGGTGAGAATGGAAGATCGCTAAGGAAAAAAATGTAGTCAAAATGTGCATTTGACCATAAGTATTAAGGAAATTGACGTCACAGAATGGATAATAGTTTCAGCTCCGTATATATTATGGTTTATAAAATAATTACGAAGCCTGATAGGTATTGAGTGCAAACTTATAAAAATTATCTCACAACTTTTTTTTTTTTACGAAAACGAATATTAAAGAAAAAAATTCAGAGATTAACTTAAGAGAGTTGAGTGTAGTCATCCTCTTCTTTCCGTTCGGTCTTGGACCACATTCGAACACTTAACTCTCATTTTTATTCTTAGCTTTTAGAATTAAATAAGTCATACTTATTAAGCCGAATTGTGAGTCATTTTAGAGGTAAATTAAAACATAAAATAATTTTGTACGGTAGACAAGTGTATTATTACTTATTAAATAAGTCATTTATACTTATTAATGACCAACATTAAAGAAAATGACAAAATCTGCTTAGTTTACTTATCGCCTAAAAAAAGGTTGTTTTTTTTTGGTTTTTTTTTAATTAAAATAGTAGACATTTTCATTAACAGAATCATATTATACTGGCAAAATGAGAATTAAGCAGCAGTTTGACTAAGAAAATAATATTATAAATTAAGAAAAATCTCATTCAATTTAAAAGATAGTTATTAATAAAGAAATCATTGACAGAGAAAGATGTTTTTGCTACCTTAATTCGCCGTTATTCTGGTACACTTAAATTTGTAAGGCCCGCCAAAGTAAGAGGGAGGGGAGACGTGGCCATTGATCAGCTGATTTTTACATTGGCAGTCTAGACAACTGTCAGTTATATTTCCACGGATTATAAGACACTGTATTTGCATTAAATAATACAGTTATAACTAATTTTATATCAATAATTTCAATAGTTCTAGAGAGTAATATTAACTAGATATTAAAATATTTTTTTCGTTACTGAATGCGCGGTCGCGTTGCTGCGAAGGTTCCTCTGTAGCCTCCCAAGGTAGGAATCATGGCGGCGATAGAGGCTATGGAGGAGGTTGTTTTGAAAGAAGAGGTTGTATTTGTTGATGAATACTTTCCTATTGACTTGCACGAAGAAGAAGTCATTGCAGAAACTATAGATCCAGCTGATGTTGTAAACGAGCAGCGTGAAGACCATGAAGAAATTATACACGGTAAGACTTGACTTCTCCTTGGTAACTTAATTGTTATTAATATTAATATTTTACATTTATTGGAGCACGTTTGTAAATCTAGAGCTATTTAATTCTAATTAAATAGGTTTAGATTCAGCGCATGACAGTGCTGGATTAAGTTTTATTTCTTTTTATCAAAGCGTGATAATGGCCTGTATTTATAACCAATATGAGAGAAGCCTCCAAAGATGGCTAACCTTGATACTTTTGTGTGGCAGGTTTTACTTCTCCTCTGTCTATAAATTTGACAGATTGCCTACGTCCGGCCAATATTATAATTTATCCCCTGTTGAGCATTTTATCTTTTATTGACCGAAATTAAATATGTCGTAACATGACATCATTCTTAAATCTCATGGCGGCCCTATATTGGAAAATACTTAATATAAGTCGTTTGTGTTTTTAACCTTCGCCATAATGAACCACAACTAAATAACCTGAGACTCGGAAGTCTGCCTTATATTTTCTTTCGACTTAGATGTTTAAATTATTTTCTATTATTTGAGTACCCTAGGTTTTGTTCTAGTCGAGTGTCCTCCATGTTTAACTCATAAACCTAACCTTGAATAAATGATCGAATGCCATTCAATTAGGTGGTTCATTTACTTTCAATATTTAGAATTTTTTAAATTGCACTTGCTCTAAACAATTTTCTGCACTATTGTTTTGAAATAAATTAAACTCGTTATTTAAATTTCCGAAATTGCATTTATGTTGAGTAATTGTTAAAGAATTATCAATGTGAATTAAACCTTTGAATATTTAAGCCATTTATATTAATAGGCTTTTCTTTTTTTTTCTCTCTCTCTCTTTTATACCTATTGAATAAGGTCAATGGATATAACTTAGTTCAATTAGGCTTGTTTATTTTTTAACCATGTTTGATTTTCTTTTTTCAATTAGCTCTTTTGGCCATTCTTAATTTAAATTCTAACTATGTTTTTTTAATCATCCTAACAAATATTAATCGTATTATATATAAGCAGTTTTTCTCTTCAGTTCAAATTAAGATCTTACAGATTTTGGCCACAAACAACTGTTTTTCTTTTGTAAACTAAGTGATCAAGTGTAATAAGCATGAAGTTAATTATCCATGTATACTTTCTAATCAATAGAAATTGATTTTGGCTTCATGTCAAGTACACTGAAATATTTTTAAAATTAATCATAAAATTTAGCATAAAAAATATGTTTGGGGTGTGCTTGACCTGAAACTTGATTTATTCTCTAATTTCAAAAAGTAGGAAATTACAACAACAAAAAACTTTTGTATATATTAAAGATTTTTTTCAAGTTTCTCTAACTATTTAAGTAACACTGATTAATATTAGTTTGTTTAAGTACAGTCTCTTATCAAAGATGTATTAGAATATGTTTGTGAATGTATATATGCCACTGTTTTAATATTTAAATTTTTGCTGAAATGCATAGTAATGCAGACAAAATAGTGAGACTTTACAAAAGTTGCTTTCATTTTACTTGTTTATTTAGTTATGTCCATTTTCAGTAGATACTTATTGCAGTTGTTACCTGAAAGATGAACTTGTGTTTGCATTTTCATGATCCTACGATTGTTACAGAGATTGGTTGATATTTAATAAGACTATGGTAAATTATACTTACATATTATAATACATTTAGTAATTATTTCCTCTTTAATGAAAGTCTTGTCAAGTTATTTCAGGTATATTAATTTTTAGGTCAAGCTCTATCCTGTTAAAAGTTATTTGCTGTATGTATCTAAAAATAAAGTATTCATGAAAAAGCAAGCTAATAGATAATTGAAATTTAGTAGGCTGTCCAATCATCTGTCTGCTAGATATCTGCTCTGATTAAGATGTTATTGACCTCTTAAAGTGCTGAGTTCTGTAAAATTTAATAAAGCTCTGATTTACCATAAGTTCAATCTATATTAGATTGTAATTTTAAAATTTATTGGTATCTCTTAACCTTTAGCCTTCAATTATTTTACTAAAGCCACTTAAGAGGAAAAGGGTTTATTAATTACTAATTATAAGTTTTAAAAATATTTCTCTGTTATTTATTTAGACCTTGATTGTTTCCTTTCATTTATTTTTGTATTAAAAATATTTATTTATTTTAATATGTTTTATATTATCCTTTATATGATCACTAATCTAGACAAGTTCACTTTTCTTCATTGTGCTACCCTTCTTGTTTTATTTTTGTTGTCAAACATATATCAGACTTGTATTTATATTGATCATATCAATTTATTAAGTTTAAAACAAAATTTTGTTATTTCTTATTTGTCCATTTTAAAAATTAAGGGAAAGAATTATCAATGTTGAAATTAATCTTTCAGCTAATCACTATAAAAATACTATGTGTCTTTAATATATATATATATATATTTTTTTTATATGACATTAACCCTGACATTTGGTATATACCATAAAAAAAATTATACAATGTACTTGTATCTTTAAAATAATTAATAACATTAAATAGTTAATGTATATCCTTAAATATATACTTAGGATATAAATACTACAGTATCAGTCTAAAGGCTCCCGTCTCAGAAAAATCATCTTCCAAGTATAACTTCTAGGAAAAATATGAAATATATATGTTCAGATAGTTAATAAATTGAAATAAAAGAATAAATTCATGTTTTTTTTTCTCAATTTTAAAAAATTAAAAAAAAAACAAATATTAAAAAAAAATTATACTCTAACTGATGGTTACNGAGGCTCTAATTATTTTATTTATTTATTTTATTATTTTTTATATTAGGGTGTGGGTAAGACAGCACATACCAGGTCATTTTGAACTTAAGCACAATTGTCACAAAGCACTGTGAACTATTGAAATTAATAATCCAAACTGCTTTGTATTTTGGAGAATGATAGCTTTATTCATGAGAAATAAATTAGATTCAAAAAGTGTCAAAGTAATTTTGAGTTAAACTTTATTTTTGGGTATTAGGATTCAAAAACATACTGACTTTTTATTAACTAATCAAGACTACTAAAAAAATGAAATGATCTAATATTATCTATACTACTGTGATACTAATATTCTTCTCTTCTTATTAAATGAAGAAAAATTTGGGGCATATATATGTAATACCTTTGTAGCATTATATATTGTATATATTACCTCCGAGAAAGACGAATATATCGTCTTATGCTCGAAGGAGCTTACATTGTCAAGCTATTTAGACGACTCTTTATTATAGTTATTTACTTTAATTTTTTTATTGTGGTATATTATCCACATAAATTTTAAACAGTTAAATGCAAGGGAATAGAATAAAAAATTAACTGTCCCAGCTTGGGACAATTAAATTTTTTATTATATTCCTTTGCATTTAATCGTTTAAGAATAATAACTTTTGCCATGTTGCACAAAATAAAAATGCAACATTAATAACTAAATATATAAGTAAGTACATAAGTAAGTTTAATTAAACAGAACATCTAAGGCCAAATTAAATATGATTAGCAGAATCACTTCCCGCTAAACCTCTCCTCCCTGCTATCTATTGCTTTTCTTGTGTCGCACATCCTAGATGAGCATGACTAAATGAGTAACTTAAATCAATGTCCCAGTTTTATATGCACTCCAAACAACTGTTCTTTTAACAATTAAGAGAACTTGTTATCAATCTAGGCAGCCACATATTTTTAGGTAAATTAAAATGAAAGCATCTTACATATTTTCTTATTTTAGATGCCCACATTTGGTTAAGGTAGGTTATTGTAATAATTTTAATTGGGTAATCCTGCATCTATGGTGGTTAAATGTACTACTTGGAATAAATAGATTACTATTGTTTTTGCCTCAAGTGATGAAGTCAATTGTTGCTGGCATCTCTACTTGACAATAAACGACTGACTTATTTTAATAATCAACTGTAACGTTTTATAAGTTTTACAGTAGATTCTTATTAATATTGAGTTACCTCTGGCACTAAACTAAGGCCATTTGATATTTCTAACCATAATAATAATAATTAAAAGAATTAATCTTTAAGAAATCATGTGATTGATTTTAAATTGTGTGCATGAAAAAACATCCAATAGTATATCCAATAGTATAAATATCCTCATTGTAATTTTTTCTTTTTGTGTGTTCACTACACTCTCTCACCTGTTCTTATTTACTAGCCGCGAGTTTTTCATTTTCTATATATATTTATCTATTTATACTTGTTAATATACATTATACTTTACTACCTATCAATGTCTGTGTTTATATATTTTTAATATTATATAAGATGTTATTTCAGAACAAGATCTAGTTAGAACTATCTGCCTTTATCAATTTATCACATCTAAAGTTTAAGATCATTCCATTTTATTAATTTAAAAAGTCTAAAATAATCTCAAAACCTTCAAAATTTTAAATAAGTTGCACTTTGTAGTATCTGGAGGTTAATATTTATTATATTTTCAGTTGTCCTGTAGAACAATATTAAACAAAAAGAGTGGTGGATAATACCTAGTAAATTTTTGATGAGTGTGTAATTATAACTTCGAAAAATAATAGTGATAAAACAATAAAATATTTTGTATATCCACTAAAATAGCATTTGTGTGTGTTTTCATACAACCAACTTTTAACCCTTCATGCACAAAGTAGAGATGACTTCAGATATGCTTTTATTGGATTTCCCATAAAAAAATGAAACTATACATGTTGGGCCTATAATAGAATGACTTTCAAAAAATTTACAAACTTTTTCTTTTTAACTAGTTTTTTTTATCTTTTTGATTTTTTTTAAACTCGATTAGTGTAAATATAAACTTGCAAAGTTAGTGTTTTTTTACTTGTTGATAATAGTATTATTCCTTCTCATAAAGAAATGTATTTATCAATTTTATTCTGCCTGTAATTTTGCTATCTTTAGGTTTTTTTTTCATTTTGAATTGTCCCTATATTAGATTTTTTACATTTGATTGAAAATCTTAACTATACACAAAATGCAGTTTAATTAAATACTATAAAAATTTAATTTTGATAAAATAAAATATAAACTTATCTTTATTATTCAAAGAAACCAATTTCGGACCAAAATGAACGAATGTATGTGTTGTATATACATGTGCGCGCACGCACACACACACACACACACACACACACACACACACACACACACACACACACACACACACACACACACACACACACACACACACACACACACACACACACACACACACACACACACACACACACACACACACACACACACACACACACACACACACACACACACACACACACACACACACACACACACACACACACACACACACACACACACACACACACACACACACNGATGACACTGGTCACCTTCTCTCCTCATGTGACTTTCATTAATGTCATTTATTTTCTATTATACATTGTTATCAAATTACAAAATGGTTTATTTATTTTTAACATAATATAATATATAAATAATTATTTCAAGCGCTTTGAGCTGTGTCTCCATAGTGTTCACATTGGTCCTAAAGCTAACTAGCTTTAGTTAACTTAACTTGAACAGTTAAGAGCCCACAGATTGCTCTGGAAATCGGCATTGTTCGAGCACTTGTGTAGAAAGTCAGGAGGGTCCTAAAAGGGAAAAAAAAGAAAGATTACACCATACCAGTAAATTAGAAGATTTTTTTTTTTTTTTTAATACCAGCAGCCCTACCTGCCTCAAAAGATTCACTCAGCTGAAAAA
Organism: Oncopeltus fasciatus; assembly: GCA_000696205.2. Lineage (NCBI taxonomy): Eukaryota > Metazoa > Arthropoda > Insecta > Hemiptera > Lygaeidae > Oncopeltus > Oncopeltus fasciatus. The sequence goes on from KZ808325.1 coordinate 55,244, forward strand.
CCTCAAGATTTGTTTCTGTAATATTAAAGGTTTTCGACATTTATTTAACTTGGATAGTGAAGACATTAATATATTATTTAATACCGATTTTATGTGTTTCTATGGAACATGGGCTAGTCTTTTTAATTCCACTTTTTTGTGGTTGGAGTTTAATTACTTTTTACCAGAAAAATATATTTACTGGCCGAGTTCACCCTTTCACGTCCAAAACGAATGAAAATATCGAAAAGGTCGGTCATCTGGTTCGATCTGACCGCTGGTTAACAATTCGTGAAATTTCTGAAACTGTTTGAATTGACAAAGAATGTGTAAGGCAAATTTTACTTAACGATTTGAACTTGCAAAAGGTGTGTGCGAAAGTGGTGCCTAAAATCCTCATAATCGAAAAAAAAAAAATAAAAAAACAACCTTGTAAATAACTGTTTACTGACTTTTTAGATGCCATTACAAATGACCCAAACTTCTTGGAATGAATCATAACCTGTGATGAACCTTGGTTTTTCACTTACGATCCCAAAACAAAATGTGAATCCATGCATTGGAAGTGTCCAACCGAAGCGATGATGATAATTTTTTTCGACATTCATGGGATTTTCCGACATTGGAAAATTCGCATGGAGCGCTGTAAGGATAGAGAGAGGGATGTATGTTGAAGGTGATAAAAACTAAATATGTATAAATTCAAATATTTTACAGCAATAGTCTCGTTATTTAATAGCCTCACTTCATATTCCAGAAAGAAATCTCTAGGCATTTCAATTGATTGNTATGGCATAATTATAATAAAGGAAAAATACTGAAGTCTATCCTTCTATAATTAATAATACGCTTTAATTATTATTGAATTTGTAGGGGTTCGGTCGAGGTTGATCAAATGAAATACAATTTAAAGAAATTCGCATGGAGCGCTGTAAGGATAGAGAGAGGGATGTATGTTGAAGGTGATAAAAACTAAATATGTATAAATTCAAATATTTTACAGCAATAGTCTCGTTATTTAATAGCCTCACTTCATATTCCAGAAAGAAATCTCTAGGCATTTCAATTGATTGAATCTTTTGAGCAGGGTTGCTGGTCTTATAAAAAATCTTCAAATTTACTGGTATGGTGTATTCTGAAGATTATTTATTATGCATTAGATTAAAGTATTTTAATAATTATCTCACTGTAATATATATTACAAGCCAGACTATTCTTCTGACTATTTGATTCATGAAATTGTACTATGTATAAGTGAAGATCTAAAAAGCTCAGATGACAGTTTAAATACTTTTGGAGGAGATTGGAATGGCAGGGAGAGCCTTTTAATTACTCTTGATGAAGATATGTTCGATCTTATAGCTCTAGTAGGTAAAAGAAAATCATTGAATTTAGTAATAAACAAGATTTTAAGAATAATTTGATTTCTAAAGATTTGGACAAGACGATGAACTCGTTTCAACCCATACTTCAGACACCTGAGTTCTTTATCAGTGAAAATTATTTACATCTTATTGTTCAAATAAATAAATTAAGATTAATAGCTAAACTCAGATATCAGAAAGAAAGGGGTGTTTGTAATAGTGATAAGGTCAATTGTATACATCTCCTTCTGTCTTACCCTGTTTATAATTATTTTAGGAACTGCTACCTTAACTAATATTTTAAGCCAGATGATCAAAATTTTATTGTGTGAACTTGGTGCACAAAAGATAATGATGTATATATATATACATATTCTTTAATGCTTTAAATATTAAAAGAATATTGAGGATGTGATTTTTTTAAATTTTAATATTTGTGCTATATTGTTCTTTTTTTTACGCAGATTTGATATTGTATTTTATATAAATGTAATATAATAATAATAAAATGTATTTTACACTATTATTAATAATAGATTAATTTATATGTACTTAAACAAATACTTTAATTTGTTATTAACTTTAAGAGAACAATGTTGTTGTTTTTTTGTATTTTAAAACATATTCATTTTTCTTTGTATGCTTTTTAATTTTATTAATTGTGTATAACTATATTTTATTTTTGCGAATTATCCTACTCCATCTGCATAGATTATCTGTATGCAAATTAAATAATATAAATTAAATATACATGTATCAAACCTTCAATACTGTTTTAAAGATAACTTCATACTTAGTAAAAAAGGATTTACAATTATCTCATGTAGTGTGCAATAGTAATTTCTCTTAATGCTATCAGTTATTACTAGTGTTGTTAAATGGTCTGATAAGTTAGTTTAATGAATAACTATTCATCATCACAAGTTATTTTTAATCTGGTATAACACTAGCTATCTATATAATTATAATGAACCACAGGTAACCATTTCCATCAATTATTAAACTGAACTTTCATGAAAATGTTTATCTCATGTCATTTGCTTTTCAGATTATGACTGGTTTAATTGAAATGCACTTCATGTTGTTTTTTTTTGTTTTGTTTTTTACAGCTACTAACAGCATACTTCTTGATGGATATGATCCGCTCGACCCCAATCAGTGGACTCAAGAAGAGGTTATTATTGAATCCACTGATCCACCTACATTCATTAAACAAGAAATTATTGAAGAAGAAGAACAAACTCATGTATATGAGTGCTATAAATGTGCTCGGAGGTTTAATTTTAAAGATAAATTATTCAAGTAAGTAATTAAATAATTATACATGCAAAAATTAGTTTGAAAAAAAAGTATTAATTTAACTTATTTTATTCATAATGTGTGGCAAAAGCCATATTAGAGATGTTTGGATTTTGCTCAAGTAAATCAAGCTATTAGCTTTCCTATCATGACATGACTTGTTTTTTCTATCTATTTTTCTATTTGTTCTCTAGTATCCACAATTATTAAAATCAAGAGATCGATCAGATTTAGTATTCAAACTTCTTTCAACAAACCTTAAAAGTTATATTTCATTAATGACTGAAATTTGCATTGGTGTAAGTCAAGGTTTAGATCATGGCCAAATCGAAAAATCCTTCATACATTTACGACCTAAATCGGGGATCGAACCCGGGTCTCCTACTTTCTGGGCAGGAATGCTGACCTCTACACCACCAAGGCAGAGTAGATAATCTTTTCTGGCTCCCTTTGCATTTCTTGCAAAAAACTTAACATGGGACCACACACAATATCATTATTTTATATATTTATTTTTATTAGTGTTATGAGAGTAAAACATTTAGAACATAATAGGTGTTAATCGTAATTTCCTAACCTATATGTTACGTAACATATTTACAAGAAATATCTTATGCAACATATAGGTAAGGAAGATACCTAAAAATGTAACAAGTAGGTTATTTAAATTAATATAATTAAAATT
>KZ808325.1:62982-85520 GCA_000696205.2 Oncopeltus fasciatus
ACATACATATATATATGTATGTGTATATATATATAACTCAATAAAAATCATTAATAATTTCATTTTAAAGGAAAGGTTTTCTTTCTATAAATCAAACCATTGTATAATATTAAATTAAAATACAAATTTATGAAATATAAGTGAAGTATGTAGAAATAAATACTCTATTTTGATTATATAGGTGCGTGTGTATGTGTGCGCACGAGCATGCACTAACCGTGATTTATCCTTAATTGGTTTTATTTCAATATAAACATTTGGAACTAATAGGCCTCAGTATTAATTAATTAAACTTAAAACTATGTTTTTGCTACTTTAGTATAGGGTTACTTCATAGTCCCATTCACTATGCTTAAACAGGGGGAAGTGAATTAAAAAAAAAAAAGTAATATGTCATTAAAAGGAAATTCATCAAATAAGACTTTCATTCCCGTCTATCAGCTAAGATTGAGTTAGAAAGTGACTTTGAGAAGCCAGTAGTTACAGTAGTATTCCTGACATAAAATTTGGGCTTTCTTCAAAGGAAAATGAAATATTTAGGTGCAAAACTCTTCTAAATGAACTAGATCAAGCAGCTCATTATCAGAAAAATGGTATATAGGCTTACTAATGGCTAATGAGAATAGTACGAAGAGGGCACTTTATTTTTCTCACTTTTTAACTTTTTTTTTTTGTAATTTTTTAATTCAACTGTATTTCCCTAACATTTATACCATTTTATTTTATGGTAAAAAATTTTTGTAGCTAATACTGTTGTTAAATATTCACCTTGAATTCAATGTATGAATTATGATTATCATTAAGGTAGTATAATGAAGATATTAAAGATATTTGAAAATTTGTATTTATCCTGTTTATGAGGTTTATTTAATATTTTTGTTTAACTGTTCACTTTTTTGTGATTAGACATATTAAGTTCAAGAAATGGCTACAAAGTCATACTGGAGAACATCCATATCCTTGTCGGTGGCGTAACAAGGCTTTTGGAGGCTCTGCTACAAGACACAAACATGAACGCATTCACATTAGGGAAAGACCATTCAAATGTTCTCGTTGCCCAAGAGCTTTCAATCAGAGAGCTGCTCTACGTGCTCACTAAGTCACGCATACTGTTGATAGAGCTTTCCTGTGTAATCAACAAGCTTGCCATAATGAAATTGCTTGTCCTTTCTATAGTATATCAACCAATGATTCAAAGAAACTGCATGTCAACATAGTTAGTGGAAGAATCACCTGTATTTTACGTGATGGCAGTTTTTCTGACCCAAATTCTGTGCTTATGTAGTCCAACATGGGATACAGCAGACTCAATGTTCAAAAACTCGTCCTCCAGTCCGACGAAAACAGTTCATGCAAAAGAAGTCTCTCAGTCCCCCACCAATAAAGGAACCTCAAGATGAAGAATCAGTTGAGCAAGTTATCAAACAGACCTTTGTCACAGAGAACTTCCTTGATAAAAGTGAGGACATTCACTTTTCAAATTTTTTTTATTATTTCAATTGAAATTCTCTACCATTTTAATTTATGGTAAAACTTTTTTTGTAGCTAATACTTTCGTTAAATATTTTCTTTGAATTCAATGTATGAATTATGATCTTCATTAAGACAATAAAGTGAAGATGTTATAAACATTTGATAATTTGTATTTATCTTGTTTATAAGTTTTATTTAAGGTTTTTGTTTACCTGTACAATTTTGTCAAGGGCAGGTGGTCTGCAGCATGGGTGAAAAACAAGCAACCCCAGAAGATGTAGACATATCGAAACAACACAAACTCTTCATACTATTTTCATTAGCCATTATGGTTGTTATATAAGTTAACTTAAGCTCTGAAGTATATAGTAATATACTCAATGGATTTGTGTAGCAATGAACTGTGATTATGAAAAAACGATGAATGAAATTTAAGCAGGCGGAATAAATCTTTTAAAATATAGAGCTTACATAATATTTACAAATTTAAAGAATGATATTCTGCTAATTATTACACACCGGGAGATGAATTTGTATGACTATGTTAATAAGGTGGTGAATTTATCAATTAAATTTATGGAGAGAAGATATGAATTTCACTATTTTTATAGAAAGCCCTACCATTTTTCTGATAATGAGCTGCTTGACCTAATTCATTTAGAAGAGTTTTGTACCTAAATATTTCATTTTCCTTTGAAAAAAGCCCAAATTTTATGTCAGGAATACTACTGTAACTACTGGCTTCTCAAAGTCACTTTCTAACTCAATCTTAGCTGATAGACGGGAATGAAATTCTTGATGTCTTATTTGATGAATTTCCTTTAATGGCATATTACTTTTTTTTGGAATTCACTTCCCCCTGTTTAAGCATAGTGAATGGGACTATGAAGTACCCCTATACTAAAGTAGAAAAAACAGTTTTAATTATAATTAATTAATACTGTGGCCTATTTGTTCCAAATTTTTATATTGAAATAAAACCAATAAAGGAAAAACTTAGCTGTTAGTAGTGTATATTAAAAGTATTTGAGTAATTATTTTTCCCTCCTAAAGGGCTGCCAAGAGGCATTATATGTATACTGGTGAGATAGTTGTGATAAGTTTTTTTTTTCTGAATCCAAGTTTAACTCAAAAATAAGTAATAGAATTCAAACATCCATAAGGATTATGGTCCCACTGTTTTAGAAATTTTGATGCATAATGCAAGTGTATATATTGAGACTACTAATTAATGAATATATGTGTTGTAATTTCTTTGTTTTTTACACATTTTTTTTTCTTTTAATATTATATGGTTATGCTATAAGAAATAGCTACCTTGTATATTTCTAATGATCACTACCTACTGTAGATTAGACTGTGTATTATATATTAATAGTAAAATTTATGTTGGAATTAGAATTGTAAAAAATCCCATTACAATCCTTCAAATATAGAATATCTTAAAAGAAATATTTATTCATATTGCCATATGGTTACCTAATTCATTTTATAATGTGTTCAAATTCAAGTTTTAAGCCAAGGTTGTTTTCAAATTCTCAGTGTACAATAATAAAGGGGAAAAAAACAAGATACCAAGCAAAACGAGGTAAGACTTAATTTGAAGAAGTTTTTTATTTATTTATTAAAAGTTATATGTTTTCATCTAATTTATTTTAATCTTAATTTCCTATTAATTTGAAGAACATGTCTAATACATAAAATATAGTTAGTCATAAATTAATAAATACTTTTAAATAAGGTTTTTACCTATTACATAATCTCGGAATTCTTAGTTATTTATTTATCACACATATTATTGTGATATATATTTTGAGTTCAACAAAAGAACTAATTACATTAAGTGGTTTATAAAAGACACACTTTATGGAAGATAAAATGAGAATTATACAAATTCTGCTAATGATCCTCTCTGTCAATTAGCCAAAGAATGCAATCTATTTTGCACTAGGATATATCCTATTAGAAATGTATAGTGACACTTAAATAATTCATGTATTTATTATAGAAATAGATTACCTTTTTTTTTTTATACCCAAATAGGTTTCAATGTTGTGAAGTCTTGGATTCATTTTTCATGTTATTTGGGTTATCCATTTCCCAAATTTTGTTAACTTCACTAGCTATGCTGTTTATAACTTATAACTAATTTTGGGGAAACCAAAAGATAATGATGAATGAGCGACATATCTTTTAATTAATGAATTCAAGCAAAAATCAACTCTAAAATTCATAAAGATCAACCCCTATGAATTAATATAAATTATTGACCTCTTCAAGACTCACCCTTGTTTTAGCCTTCTGGTTGTTTATTAACAGGTTCTTTTTACTATGTAACATCAATATTTAATCTCTTAGTCCTAGTTATGGATGGATACATTACTAGTTGGAGTGTTTTTATAAATAAATTCTGTTAATTGTGAGGTATGAAAGAAATATTACTATTATTGCATATTATTAGTGTATGGCATTCTCCTGCAACACTTTACATATTGATGTTAAAACTCCATATTTATAAATTGTTTTGTTTATTGATATAGTACTGCAGTTGATCAAAATTAATTTAAAAGTTATTTTACAGGAATCATTTAAAATTAAAAATATTTTACACTGCTCAACCGTTAAGTTACAAGATTGTTTCTTTCAATAAACGAAGATAACTAACTTGCTTCATAAGTCATGCTGCAGAGTCCACTCCAGATTCTTCTAATTATCTGGACTTCTATCTAAATTTGCTCACAATTTTTTATTTACTTAAATAGAAAATATTACCTGATGTTCCATTCTCATTTTCATCAAGGAGTTTTAATTTACTTTTGCAATTTTCAAATATAGATAGTAAGACGAAAGAAAATTGTCTTAACTACTAGAAGGCTGGATTTCAAATTGTGATATTATTCTATTGTTCATTGCAGTTTGCTACTCCAAGAGATTCCCAGCTCAACTAACAAAAAACAGCTTTAATTTTGAAAGACAGGGCCATATTTTTTTTTTTTTTTAATATGTTCTTATTTAAACATTCTAAAAATTGAATTTTTGTATTAAATTATATCTATAAAAACCTCACTTAGGTTTTATTTAATGGTGCATTAATCTTCAAAGCTCAGTAATTGTCAGCTGTAAAATGGTGATAGCCTAACTATAGCCTTACCAACACTGGATAACTCAAAGTAAGCTCTCAAGTACTTTGAACCATTATTGAATGAATGATAAAACTCTTTTAGGGATGTTGGTCCCATATCCAGTAGTAAGTATGCACTTCATTTAAGTGTGCCTAAAAATTAGTGCATCAAGCAAAATATATATTATTTTTTTAAGAAAATGTTTTAAAACTCATAGGCCACAAAAACAACTATCAAAATGTATCATTAGCTCAAGAATGTAGCACTGTGTATGTTTGATGCATCTTACTATGGTTCTGATTGATAACCAGTTTTTATATACACTTAGTCTATCTACTAAGATTTTATAAGTACAAAATAAAAAAGAGGTCTCTCACTGAGTTGTTACTGCCTGAAAAATAAAAATAGCAATTTTATGAAGAAATATATGAAAAATTTTATCACAAAACCTAAAAAATAAAAAAAATTATTCATACTTGGAAAAATGTATGTTTAAAAGACATAACAGTGTTTTATTATAGAGTGTATGTCTATTCGTTATCTTTACCATACCATAAAACTGATTATATAATTTCAATAATATTGTATTTTGCAAGATTTTTTTTTAATACCCTTAATTAATTGGAAAATAGTTTTTTTTTTCCTTAAACTTAGCTGAAAAGAAAGTCTTATTAAATATTTTTGTTTTAAACATCTAACCCTGTTTTATTATGCATGTCATTCACAATGTTGGTGTATTGTTGTTATGGAATAATTGCAGGTCTATGTTGAATTCAAAAAGTGATTTTTTTTTTTTTTTAATCAACAGTAGAATAAATGTAATTTCTTACTCTTTGTTATATCATGCTATGCTAACCAATTAAATTAATCCTAACTGTACGTGAGCATCTCTCAAATTCTACCCTTTCTAAATGAAAGAAAAAAATATAAATCAATCAAACACATAAATAAATAAATCATATTATTGCTTTAAAAATCATTAAAATACCAACCTCTAAGAATCTATTAATATTAATTTATTTTTGTGCAGGCTTATTGGAGACAGTTAAAGAACATAAATGTGGTGATTAAACCATAGCATGGACGGTGATGGCATTCATAACGAGTACCCATTTGCAGTTTATATTAACACAATTAAAGAGAACCATAACCATAATAAAGATGTTCATTTAGAGGTCCTAGAAGAAACAATTAAAAGCTTGCAGCTAATCGGCCCTAGAAGAATTAGTGAAACATCTTGTGGCTATATTATATTATTTTTAAATGAAAGAGATGCCAATGAATTACTAAATTCACGCTTAGAAGATACTTTTGGGTCTTCTGTTCAAGTAGCTAAGTTCTCAATTAGAGATCTACCAAAGAAGCAAGTAAGAAATTTTATCGAAACACACACGTATATACATTAATACATATATCAAGCAGGAGTTAAAACTCTGCATATATTGAGAATTATTTTGTTGTCATATTCTGCCGAATGGTCCTAAGAAATTACAAGACCTTGTAGAAGATATATAACTTCAATTTTATGATTTTTTGCTTATATTCCCTAATAATATGTCCAAAAAAATGCCTATTCTTCTACTACATAAAATAATTCTCAATTTGGTTGGTTCATTTGATTTCCCAAGAAGTCGATTAACATATTTTAGGGCCATTAATTTCTAAGTATTGTTGCTTCTGTTTTTTTGTGTTGTACCTTGACATACTTAGCTGCAAGCAAGCAAAAACCTTTTTTAGCAATTTGAAGATTTTTCTCCTTTCTTGGCATTTATTTTTTTAATTGTTTTTTGAAGAGAATGTGAAGGCTTTAATAGTTTTCTAGTAACATTGAAAATATAATCAGCAATTAAGACCCTGGGAAAGATGTTTGAAACTAAGCTTAAATTTACATCCGCTTTTCTAAAAATTTTAGCAGGAAACTTAATTCTTTTTTTTTTCCTTCTTAAGATGTAGTTGAGCCTATTAATGACAGTTTAATAAGTAGTCATGCAGGAATTTTGTCATACTCTGCCTCAAGCTGTCTTTTGTTTTCAAAAGCAATATGCCAAATTCACTATAAGAAAAACTAATTGGAGCTTCTAGACGGTTAAATTAAAGTTTAGGGTTCGGGTAAACACCCATTCCTAATTATTCCAACAGTAACTTCTAAAACATTCGCTTTTATCAGTAATCAAATGTGCTGAATTTCTTTAACTTTAAAGTAAATACTAAACCCTCTGCATCGAAAAAAAAAACTTCTATAACTAACTCTTGATGTTTCAAGAGGACATTACATTTTAGCTTATTGGGCTTCTAGACTATTATATTTTTGGGTTCAGCTAAACCTTACCACTGTATAACTACTAAAATGTTTCTTTTATCGTTAAAAACATGTGCTGTTTCTTTGCTCTGATAAATATTACGCCCGTTACATCGAAATAACTAATTTTACTCGCTCCTGACATTTCAGGGAAACCCCTACTTATTTGGGTCCGACTTTCCTCAATAACAAACTTAGTACTTTCCTGTTTATTTAAAAGCTCTATACCGAATTGCATTTAGTAACATTGTGAGCTACAGTGCTTTGTCACACACGCACACATATATGTTACAATTTTAGTGAATTTCATTTTTTTTTTCTTAAATTTTTTATTTACTATGTAGAAATTTTTCGTGAGAACTCGATACCCAAACAACATTTAGTTGTTTATTTCTTTCGAAATTCACTAAAGTGTAGGTCAAAAAAAAAAAAAGTCTAGGGACATAACCACAAATTATCTCAATAAATGCCTGTGAGCCGTATTACAGCAAAATATAACTTATTTTGAAATATTTAATAAAGAGACACAAATCAAATTGGTGTTTTATTTTTTCTAGAAGTCATAATGTTTTAGGCATTTGATATTAAATTTGAACAATTTTATTAAGTAAGATTTTACTATGAAAAACATTACGATTGTCATATTCCTTTGGGGTTTCATGAAAGTTTTTGTGTATCAAAATTCCATCCGCATATTCCGCTTATTCCCCCCTCTTAAAAATTTCCTCTACCCTCAGAGTTCCCTTTGTCCAATACAATTTTTTTTCTTAGACCCAATCATAGATAATTGGGGGGAAAGTAGTAAAACCACTTGGTTTTATTAAAATATGTCAAGAATGAATGATAGTATTAGTAACTATTAGTGTTTTTTCTTTAATTACAAGAAAATTTGTCAAATGGTACCCTCTATTGAAAAATCATAACCACCATAAGGAGGGAACCCCCTCTCAAAATTGATTGTTTTAAGTTTTGTATATAAGATGGAAAAATAGAAGATAAAAAATATGTTTGCCGTATGCTCCACACTAAATTTCAAGAAACGCCTGAATCGAATTTTCTGAATATTGGGATTTATGTTCTGTCCTTTCCGACGAAGTTTGTTCAATGTGATCTTGATCCTTCAACCAACTCAAAAGATGTAAAAAGTTTATAGTTGCTAGTAACAGTAAAAGAAGTTACTCTCCTCGACATGGGAGTGTCATTTTTATAAATGCATTGAATTAATATCTAATTTGGTAGCCATTTACGTCTAAGTAAACTCATGAATCACTCAAATAAGTCAGACGTGTTATTATATTTTATTTGTAATTATTCTACTGTTATGGCATAATTATAATAAAGGAAAAATACTGAAGTCTATCCTTCTATAATTAATAATACGCTTTAATTATTATTGAATTTGTAGGGGTTCGGTCAAGGTTGATCCAAAAATACAATTAAAAAATGCATTTTTTATTATCCGTTGATGTTCCGGTTTACATATTGTAAGCCATCTTTGGGGCGGTTGAAATACAATGTCATAAGAAAAACAAAAACTATATAATTTACATTATTATTGCATAAAATGGAAATAACTAAAAGTAATGTTATATCAAATGCTGAGGAAAAACAATAACATACATGTAGAAAAATTCACCAACTTACCTATCATGAAGGCGAGAGGGGACCTGTTCTCGCCAGGAACAAATCTGCATGGACTGAGAGGTAGGGTTTGGAAATTAGGAAAACTTAAGATGGACAGGTGAAAGGTGGGGGTTGTGAGGCGGTCTGCATCAAAGGTGGAGCGGCCTGCATCAAAGGGACAATACCGGGATAAAAGGTAGAAATTATTAGGGATAAGTAGTCTAGGGTTCTAGGAGACAGACAGGTTGATTTAGGAGGTTGGCTGATAGTTTTTAAGAATTTTGAAAATGTTTGAATAAGTTGAAAAAAATTGTTCTATATCAGTTCTGTCGTTTTGATAACATTACCATTCTTTCCCCTGAACCTTATGAACACAAATGACTATTATCTCATACCCTACACATCAACTTACAACTCAATCCAGTTAATGACAAAACTGACATAGAAAAGAATTCTATGTCAGTTCTGTCGTTAACTGGATTTCTTCAACTTATTCAAACATTTGCAACATTGAGAATCATTAGCCCTCCTCCTAAAATAACCTATCCCCTGTCTCTCAGATCCATAGGCTACTTATCCGCATTAATTCCTACCTGTTTTCCTGGTAAAGGATTTTCTTTGATTTGAATGATTTTGATGTTAAAATGATACTGGCCGTTCTCCCTTTGCACTTACCAACTCCACACCACTCATCCGGCGTGTCCATCTTAAGTTTTCCTAATTTCCAAAACCTACTTCAGTCATGAACATTTGATCCAGGTGATAACACGTCCCCTCTCGCACTATATTTTCTAAAACAAATTTGGCATGGGAAAGTATTAAATATTTCAAATTGTCTCTGGCAACATTTAAATATGATCATCCACTCTAAAATGGGACTATGTGTAAACTCAGCCTTGGGCATAGGGATTATGTTGAATCAAGAGGGTGAAAAATTTTCTTTATTGCTATGAGAATCATTATACTAAGTCACTGGACTGGGTAGTACATTTCTTTTACTGTATTTATTGGAAAATAGTTAATATAGTGAGGATAACATAAATGCAAAATTTAAAAATTTTCTATTTCTCTAATATTATAGACCTTGAAAGGTAAGATTATTATTATTTTTATAATTGAACATAACATCAAAAAATTTGTTGCAACAATTTTTCAAAAATTCTAGGAAATAAAATATTAGGAATAATTTGCAGTTTTTTTTCATTTATATATATATAATTATTTAATCAATAGTAGGATTTTAAAAATTATTTTCACTAAATCTATAATACACTCCAATCTCCAGGTTATTCTTCCAACACTGGAATCTAACATTTAGTGGGACCCTTATTGTGTATTACCCTAATTTGTATGACGCATTTGTCAAGTGGTAGTTTAAAGGCAGAGGTCGAAAAGTGTACCAAGTTTGTATATGCAAGTGTGTATGTATATATATATATATATAAGCAATTTCACAATTTAAAGAGAAAACAAATACTGAAATAAATAAACATTGAATAAATAAAATAAATATGTGTAATTAGGCACAACATATATTTTGTAGCTCTGAACCCTGTAAGATTAATAGTCACTTTTCTTTCAGTATATTTAATATAACGAAGCAGGTCAGTGAAAAAATATCTGTATTTTATTTTCAGGTGCTTCTTCTGAAAGACATTCCTGCTGCAATACCCTTGCAAGAACTTAAGGTGTGCCTTGAGAAACAAGGAATATTTTCTGCAAAAATAGAACGTTTGAGGCAAAATGTAAAAGTTGAGGTACTTACCAATTGCAATGGACATAAACTATGTTTGTAAGGCTTTTTATTATCAAGAACATAAAATTCTAAAAAGATATATTTAGCCATTAAAAGTAGTCCTTGATGGTATGAGCTGTCTTAGAAAAGATCTGTCTTCTTCGATGGATTAGTTATTGCCTCTCTCCACCCAGGGAGTACTACTAGAGTTTCAATTATTATTTTAAACTTAATATTAATTTCCAAATATATTCTAAAAATTTTGGCTTTACTTCATGGAATTGGGGGACAGAGAAAGTGCAGATCTTATAAGCAAATCTATTTTTCTGGATCCCTGATTTTTAAAAAACAACAAAAACACTTGTTTTTGGAGAAAAATGCAGTTATCCTAAGGGATTCGAGGATCCATAATTGTCTAAAGAGAGACAAATCAACAGGGAATGGCACATCAAGTTGCTGAATGATCTCACTGACATGTTCCTTGCAGCCAATGTTTGAGAAGTTTATGCTGAATCGGCTTAATTGATGTTTGGGGAGAAATGACCTTTCTTCAGATTGGTAAAGCAGTTTCTGATCGTAAAGCAATACCAGGAACAATTTACAAAAAAGAAGCTGTTTGTTGTACTTTCAGATTTTTAAGACCTCACTTGTGTGTCTGGAAGAGGAAACATTAAAAGATTGTGAATTAAATGGCTATATTTTGTATTGCACACTTAATAATACAAATAACAAGAAATTTAAAGTTTTAGTTTTACCACAGTCTAAAATGAATTTACTTTATACGATTCTGTACAAAGGAAGTAAGTACCCTATCTCTAATGTTCTTGCACAGCTTGAAAGTTTTAACAAAGGTCTTTGTTAAATTATGTAAACTTAATCTCTTTACTTCAACTTTAATTTCAATTAATGGAAAATTTAGATTAGAAAAACAATTAGTTTTTAACTAGAGGCTCACTAAGGCCTCTGTCTCAGTACAGGGCTCTCAAGCTCCACGTCCCCGGTTCGAGGCTCTCGAGCTCCACGTCCCCGGTTCGAGGCTCTCAAGCTCCACTTCCCCGGTTCGAGGCTTGGTAGTTCCTTTTTTTTTTCTTTTTAAATACCTTATGATGGGAGGTAATTATTACCATCAAGTCATATCCAGTGAAGGTAAAGGAAAGCGAAGGGGAGGACCCATGACACCTCCGAAAGACAAGAGGAGACACCGGTCAGCGACCAGAACCCCCATCGAGCGACCCACAATGCACTCTCAAACCACCCCAGCACCTCACAGGGCATGACCTCTCATCCCTCCTTCAGCGCCCCCCTGCCATCCCAGCTTCCAGAACAGAATTCCCAGTCAGAGGAAGTAGAGCACACACAGTCGTGTTTTGTCACTCATAACCCCTTCCAAGCCCTTCAGGACCTGGAAGGCAAAAATATGGAAGAAGATACACTAGTCCCTCGAGTAATATGACCACCACCAATATTCGTAAAAAATCTAAACGACTTCAGACTAATGTGTTCCCAGCTGAATGAGCAAGTGGGGCCGGGCAGATATACGTGTGTCAATAGACAACAAGACACAAAAATAATCCCTGACAGCCCAGATACCTCCAGAAAAATTATTCATTATCTGAAGGAAACGAATACGCAGCACCACACATACCAGCTCAAAGAAGAGAGGGCTGTAAGAGTGGTGATTCGACATCTACACCACACAACTTCCCCAGATTTCATCAAGGAGTTGACTGACTTGGGATTCAGTGTAAGAAATGCCATAAACGTGATCATAAGCCGACCCCAGAGAAGGGAGACCTCTGCCTCTAAAACACTCCTACCAATATCCTTTGTGGACCTGGAGCCTATGCCCAGAGTGCAAGAGATCTACAGCTTGACCTCGCTCTGCCACCGTAGAGTAAGAGTCAAGAAGCCTCATCATTGTCGAGAAATAGTTCAATGCCACAAGTGCCAGCAGTATGATCATACAAAAGCCTCTGCTACAAAAGTACTGCCCAGGAGCTTTTTTGGATGTTTCCTAAGCATTTGATTGAGTTTAGCACAGTGGTCTCCTGTTTAAACTGAAATCCATATCCATTCCTAATAACACTTACCTTATCCTTAAGTCTTATTTATCCAACCATTTCTTTAGTGTTCGGCAAGGATTAGATTACTCTGATTTCTACCAAGTGGACACGGGAGATTCTCAAGGTAGTGTTCTTGGACCTATCCTATTCATCCTGTACACTGCTGACATCCCTACCTATCCAAGTACCCTCTTAGCTCTATTTGTGGATGACAAAGCTATCCTATTCTCCCATCCCAATCCTAAAAACCTACAAGATCACCTTGAGAAAATCAAACAATATATATATATATATATGGACTATGTGTAAANNTGATATATATATGTATCCAATCTAATATTTTACTTCTTAATAAAGTAATTCATAAATGTAATACCTTTATAAAAAAAACAAAAAAAAAACATTTTTTTTAAGAAAAACATTTACACTGGTCTGCTAAGTCTTAGACTTGTAGTTTAAAATAATATCTTTCATTGATTATGAACAAATAAATTATTGATCATAGGTTGCTGATGGTTTGGACTATGAAGAACTACTCAGGAATGGGTTAGATTTCTTCGGGGTCACCAGGTTTTCAGCTGTACCAGAAAGATGGAGAAGGCCTGCTGTGGATATTCCTCAAGACCCCATAATACAGTGCTATAGGTGCCAGGTAGTTACTTAAGTACTTAGGTTAAATTGTTGGTGATTAATTTATATTTGATTCCAAATTGAAGGATTTGGTTTGCAAGCTAGCCCACAAAAATATAGTGACTGTTACTGCGTACAGATAAACAAAATTTACTCATACTTGCTATGTGGATTCATATTTTAAATTATTCCTTAAAATAATAAGCATTAAATAACATACACACTTGTGCCACTTATTAAATTATAAGTTTCCTATTTGCATCAATAGCAAGCAAATTCTCCATATTAATTTTAGAGCCTAACCTACTAAGGGCAAAATAGGATTAATAGATATTAGTTCTACGAATTCAATTTTGGGACAAACCTGTTCAAAATATCTAGTCATCCAAAATTTTACCATTTTCAAGTGAAGCAATATTCCCTGCTGTCTCAGTCTTATTTCATAAATACAAGTACTGAGAGAAGTCACACCAGTTAAACTCCTGATTTGCATTGTAATAATCAATATAAACTCAGTTTATTCATCTATAAGTATCTGATAAGAATATCTAATTAATCAGAGATTTATTTAGAACTTAAGTTGAATAGAGAGGAATAGTTTTAGTGACGATACATTTTAAATTAGCCTATTTCTCCTTACCAAAATTTATTTTTCTTTTCTCAGCCTTTCTCTCTGTTACTTAATTCTATTCAAATAATATTGAATACCTAATTCTCATATTACTGGTTATAAATAAATAAAAAAAATTATCTATTTCTTCTATTGAAGATGGAGTCAACAATGAAGTAAGCTGGAGTGAATAGATTGGAGAGGATTGATATAGATTTTAAGGTATTGGGCATACATTGGGCACTCAAGTAGAATTTGGGCCAATCTTCGGAGGTTGCTGTTAATGCAGATCTCTCGCATTCATCCTAAAAGCCGGGTGGCTTGGGTGCATGGGTATGCAGGTAGAGTCTAATAATCTCTTCATCAGCAGTCAGTTGCAGCTGCATCATTGCTCTTCTTTTGATAGGGACACGGCTTTTCATGTAGAACTCTACTGATCCTGGACTGCTTAGAAGCCTAAAAGTGGAGCTGAACCTAGAATTCATAGCCTAATTACGTAACATCAGCAATCAGATGTTTACTGAACCATTATAAACTTTTGACTATAGTTAGTCAAGTTGGCACTTGGCTAGTGCCAGAGGGAGTTGGTAGTCTGGCACACACTTTGGTAGTTGAGTGCAAGCAAAGTACATTTGAGAGGTCTAAACCAGGCATCATCTAATGTTTCATGGTGGAAATTTGTCTTAGAGAAGATCTTTTGGTATAATATTTTAGGTATTTCTCTAGAATCCATTGTTAGATATTTAAGGGACCTTAGTTCCACAGAATAAAAATATGTTGCTGCAATGATTATTCTAAAAGCTTGACAGACACCTGCCAAGATTTGTTTTTATTTTTTACCGATATCTGAAACTTTTTCTATGGCTCAATCACCTATGATCACGATGTGATTGTAAGCGCAGTTCAATGGGTACACCCAAGTAGGTTATATTGTTCATACAGTCCAACTGCTTATTGTTCAGCAATAAAAAGGATCCCTTATTGGTCTAAGGAATCACACGAAAGATAGCTAATTTTGTCTTATGATTCTTTATTTTAATAATAAATTGCTAAAATTTTGATTTTGTTTGTGAATCTGTTCTTGAATCAGGAAAAAAAAAAAATATTTCCTCAGTGAAGAACATTCTCATAGTCATTGCTGTTTTCTATTTGTGGCCCTTCATGACCATCCATCATGCCACTAATACTAGTTGAAGAAAAGATCCTTCCTCAATGAGTATTGGGCAGGCTGAATTGATTGAGAATTTATTTTAGGACAAAATAGTGCATTCTCATAAAAAATTTTTTAATAGTTTGTAAGATCTTTCCACTAAGACTAAATGAAGGAAATTCCCTCCATATACCTTATAATAGCTTGGTCTACTGAGTCAAACGAATTGAGAAGATCAACTAGTATTGCGCATAAATCTTTACAAACAATATAATTAGGAAGTAGAGTGAGAGCAATTTGTAAGAACTACGTCTCCCAAACTTAATCTACATTAAGGTTCCTATTTTTATTTTGAAAAGGTTTCCTCTATAGTTCTAAATTTTTGCCTTTTTCAATTACTTTTGCTATATTTTCATTTCCCAAGAATTTTATATATTTGTTTTTTACAAATTATTTTATTTTATGTTTTTCCTGATTTTATATTAACTATTCATATATTCATTTATTTAATGTAGTAAATAATATCATTATTGCATGATGTATCCATGGATGGTGTATAGTAAAGTATTAACAAACTACTTCACTACAAGGAAACAAAACCAACTTGTCTTTAATTAAATTACAATAATAAAAAATAAATATTAGAAATTAGAAAATTAAAACCAACAAAATTCTTCTTTTCTACCTCAGATAAAATGCCATCTTCCATTGCAGCATTTTTGGCATATAGCAGCGCAGTGCACCCGACCAGCAAGGTGTGTGAGGTGTGGAGGTCCTCACTCGGTCGAAAGTTGCACCAGACCCAGAGACGATCCATTCTGCTGCCACTGTGGAGGACCCCATCATGCTGCCTACCGGCACTGCCCTTATAGGGTGAAACTATCCTCAAGCCTCCAGCTCTCCCTCTACCCTTACCCTCCCCCAGCATCGAGGTAGTTAGAGGGAATGTATTGTTAAAATGAAATACAATTAAAATATATCAGATCCTTTAAGTTATAATTTACCTGTCTTGTTTTTTCCTTGTTGTTTGTGAATTTTATTTTTTATAGTTTATTAAAAGGCTCATAATTTTTCTTTTTTGGTTAAAAGCTCTATACCGAATTGCATTTAGTAACATTGTGAGCTACAGTGCTTTGTCACACACGCACACATATATGTTACAATTTTAGTGAATTTCATTTTTTTTTTCTTAAATTTTTTATTTACTATGTAGAAATTTTTCGTGAGAACTCGATACCCAAACAACATTTAGTTGTTTATTTCTTTCGAAATTCACTAAAGTGTAGGTCAAAAAAAAAAAAGTCTAGGGACATAACCACAAATTATCTCAATAAATGCCTGTGAGCCGTATTACAGCAAAATATAACTTATTTTGAAATATTTAATAAAGAGACACAAATCAAATTGGTGTTTTATTTTTTCTAGAAGTCATAATGTTTTAGGCATTTGATATTAAATTTGAACAATTTTATTAAGTAAGATTTTACTATGAAAAACAATACGATTGTCATATTCCTTTGGGGTTACATGAAAGTTTTTGTGTATCAAAATTCCATCCGCATATTCCGCTTACTCCCCCCTCTTAAAAATTTCCTCTACCCTCAGAGTTCCCTTTGTCCAATACAATTTTTTTTCTTAGACCCAATCATAGATAATTGGGGGGAAAGTAGTAAAACCACTTGGTTTTATTAAAATATGTCAAGAATGAATGATAGTATTAGTAACTATTAGTGTTTTTTCTTTAATTACAANTATAAATATATCTGAATTTTTTTTAAACGTAATTTCTGATCTGATGTCAAAATAGAAGTCCACATTCATTACCAAAATAGTTCACATTCATTTAACTAATTTAATAGGAAGTCAATTATGCCAAAGCTCAAATTTTTTCCAACAGTTATGAGGCAAGATAATCTAGTGAATTCTAGAGACTTATAAAGGAACGAAGGTTTGAAAAAATCCAGGATAATTTCTAAAACATTGATATAAATCAGATGAATATATTTGCTTAAAACAACCATCTAGTCCTGATAGCAGAAATTACCAGTAACAGTATTATTTAAATCGTTCCGACTACAGATTGACCTCCTGTCACAGCGTGAGGATGCACTAAAATCCTTACAAAATATATGCATATAATATTTTCAGTCAATGAATATAATGTTTGTAAGAAGAAAATCATTGAAAAATTAAATTGAAACCTAATTGATTTTATAGACGAGTATAATATCCTGAATCCATTTCAATCTGGATATAGAAGAGGGTATATGTTAAGCTGTGGAATTCTTCTATCTTTGATCTCATGCTTAAAGTCTGAAAGAAATACTCAGTATAATAACACGCAAAGAACTGAATTTTAAATATTATTATTAAACTTTTATCTATTTATTACATTGTGTTAAATAAAAACAATTTTTAATTTGACCATAATGAAGTAAAAATGACATTCAATGTCAATCACATGAGGAGAGAAGGTGCCCAATGACACCACTCTCAAATTATTTACAGACTAGGTCCCCAGGAGGTCATGGGGCCATCTTCGTTTGATTTGAGTTGACGAGGAGGGTTGTAGGGGTTGGAGTTGGAAGACATGGTCTGTGCTAGTTGATTAAGATAGTATGGCAGTTTATTGTGGAAAAGGTTAAAGCGGGAAGAAATGAAGTCTTGTACAAAATGGATATTAAGATTGTGGTAAAGGGATGAATTGGATACGGAATAGGGAGCATTTGCAATTATTCTCAGGGTTTTGTTTTGAAAGGACTGGATTCTTTGGATGTTGGAAGGCTTGGCGGCACCCCAGATTTCTAATCCGTAAGTCCAGTTTGGTCGTAATAAGGTTTTTTAGAGCGTGTTTGTTTTCTATCATACGATTGGAGTTCTTATTCACGTGTCTGTATAGAAGTCCATATTGCCGATTCAGTTCTTCTCTTTTAATTTTAGTATGTTCTTCCCATGTAAGTCGTGAGTCAAGATGGAACTCAAAATAACGAACGGAATTTGAATGTAGTAAAGGAATATTGTTAAATTTCACAATTTCAGGGAAGTCTTTTTTCCGCAGTTGGATATTAACTTGAACGCATTTTGCTTCATTGACTTTTAATCTCCATTTGCCACACCATTGTTTGATTTTTTCAAGATGATCTTGTAGGTTTTTAGAAGCAGTTATAGAATCGGGATGGGAGGATAGGATAGCTTTGTCGTTCGCAAATAGAGCTAAGAGGGTACTTGATGGGTAGGGATGTCAGCAGTGTACAGGATAAATAGGATAGGTCCAAGCATACTACCTTGATGAAATCCTGCATCCACTTGGTAGAAATCGGAGTAATCTAATCCTCTAAAAGGTTATTTTCACTACCAATGAATATAGAACTATCATACCTTCTATTATCCGTCTTCATTGGTTTCTGCAAACCATCCTCCGTTGGCGGGTGCTTTTGGACATTGTCCATCAACTGCCAAGGCAGTTGAATACAGACAGTGACGGTGAACACATGTATTCGGCCAAAAAGATGGACAATGTCCAAAAGCGCTCGCCACCGGAGTATGGTTAGCAGAAACCAATGAGATGTATAATAGAAGGTATGATAATCTAATCCTTGCTGAACCCTAGAAAGGTAAGATAAGTAGGAACGGTTGGATAAGAGGACTTAAGGATAAGGTAAGTTTCACTAGGAAGTATGGATTTCAGTTTTAACAGAAGACGACTGAGCCAGACTCTATCAAATGCTTGGGAAACATCCAAAAAAGCTTCTAGGAGACATATTAGCCTATGGCGGTGACATATTCTTCCCACAGTGGTGTTCTGCACCTGACACACCATGTTATGTTACGGAATTCTTCCTTCTGCCTTCTTAAATGTCATTCTTAAAGCCTAAAAGAACTGCTCAGTTTGATAACACTGAGAACTTACTTTTCATTTTCTTTTTAGGAAAATATGTGAACATAAAATGTAATTATCGATAAATAATTCCCAAACAGTATAGCAATCGGACAGCTCTGAAAAAAGTTTTGGATGATATTAAGAAGATCATGGATCAGCATATTACAGTTCTGGTGATCATAGATCTCACTAGAGAACTTAATTTTGTTGTATATAACATACTCCTAGCTGATTTAGCTTCATTAAATCTATATCTTTCAACCATTACATTTTTAAAATCATATCTTGAAGATCTTAAAGTATTAAAAAATAAAAAAAACCAATCGTCACAATGGGCAGATCTTTTAAGAGTCTCACAATGGTCAACACTTTAAGCTTTATTTATCAATGGAATTGGAGATATTTTCACAAATATAAAATTTATGTTATATCAACAGGGGTTTACAGGTATATGTCTACTGTCATGCAAATTAATTAGTTAGCCATAATTGGTGTTATAGAGAATTAAAGAGATTCAATAAATGGTGTATGTAAAATGCATTCCTCAGCCCTAACCCTATAAAATTCCAATTTATCATACTTGAATATCTGATAATTTTAAATAAAACATAAAACTCTAAATAGTACTTAAGAGTTCAAAATGGGTACCAGCTCTAAAGAAACATATTAAAAAATGATAATAAGCATGTTGTGTTTCCACACGACAAGAGGACATCCTCTCCTTCAAGAGACATACAGCTAAAACTAATTTTAAAATCCCTAAACATAGAAGAAATAAATATAGCAACTCTACTCTTGAAAAATAATATTAAATAGCATTATTAGATGGTTTTTTGTTGTAGTTCGGTCAAAGTTGATTTTTTAAAATACAAATTTTAAAAAATGTGTATTTTTTAAATTATATGCCAACATTTCAGCTTGCATTGTAAGGCATCTTCGGGGCTATCATAAAGATGAGAGGGGACGTCGTGTCCCTAAGATCACATTTTCATGACACTCATAAAATATTAAATAGCTGTTTTTGTATTCTAAAGCCTATGCAACATTGTGGTATGAAAGGAACTTGTGTATGTGTTTGTATTCTAATTTATACTTTTACTCTTATGTAATCATCTATAGTTGTTAAATATGTCAATTACTTTTCAGGTGATTTTTTTGCTGTATAATTATTAAATTAATGGTATCCTCAAAATTAAAGTTATGTAAGAACTTAAATTAATTTAATTTATATTTTAATGTAAATATGATTTGCAACAGAAATAGTTATTTCATTAATAGACTTAGAAAATTTTCACCTAATTAATGAGATATTTCTACTTAATTTTTTTTGTGTACCTAGATATCATTAAATTTGTGGAGTCGTGCTTGAGCTTCGGGCGAGTCAACACCTGTTTAGAGAGCTCCTCAACTAATACTGATAAGCTGTTTTTTGTTGTTTTTTTNTTTTTTTTTTTCTAGCTGCCTCGCTATTAAATTACATGAATCTTAATCTTCTGTAAATATTTAGACCTGGTTGAGAAGAAGAGTCGTCCAACACCATATAGATATACGTAACTGTTACCACATCCACTTTATTTGAATCACTCTTCTCTGACCAAGTTTAGCCATAATAAAGCTATGCTTCCAAAAGGAATGAGGAATAGCAAAATAATTTATTTTACTTGCCTATAACAGTTTATTTCATAACGTATTGAGCATCTTGACTTTATCAACCAGTAGCAGGCAGCATAAAATAACAATTATGATCATAAAATTTTTCATATAATTTAAAATTTTATAATTCTATTAAGTACCTCTATTAAAATAAATACAAGGGTAACTTTTTGTGCCTGAAGTACATATTACTTTCAAAAGTATAAAATATAAATCATTTTGATTGTTAATAATAACCATATGTTCATATAAACTTTTATTCACAATTCTCTTCTTTAATCACAAGTTGCAAACTAACAATATTAATATAATCTATTTACAAAGAAATTTTTGAACAATATGCACCTTTTCAACCATCATTATCACCTGATAACAATTATTATAATTATTTAAGAACAAAAGTTGAAACAGGACAACAATACTGAACAGCAAATATTAATCAACAGTCGATAACCTCGTTTACTGTATTTCTTTCTTTTAAAAACTACAATTCTATTATCACTAGTATCATGAATCGCAGTCTCATTAAATAAGAATACTAATATAATAAAAAATTAAATCGAATAAAAAAGCGCAGAATGAAAAAAATACATTTTCTACAAAAGGTGTTAATTGATAACAAGACTAATTACATAAAAACTATACAATGAAACGTGAAACACAAAATTAATATTTACAAACCTATGAACAGAAAGAATATTTATTTATTTTAATTTATATATTAAGACATTATTGGTCACTTTGGTTCACCAGGATAGAAGAATGAACAACTTTTTAAACTAAGTAAGAAGTAGCAAGACTAGGTAAAATATAAAGCAAAAGCTTACTGTTTATTTTTACAATGTGATGCTGGTAATTTAAGCCTCCATGCCTCCACCTGTGATAAATGTGATGATAAGAGTAACAACACAGACATTAATTCACCAGTACCGATCAAGCAAATTGAAACTAGTCAAACTGGACTAGTGGTCCATTTTTTTCTTTTTCAGAAATGACCAAAAAAACAAAAATAGTTCACCTTACCTAAGTATTTTTTTATTTACTTTTTTAACATCTTTCTAACTGATGACACAACCAGACCAATAACGACTTGCCTTAACAGAGCCAACCAATTTCATCAAAGTCTATAATTAATGTATGTTCTTATATATGTGTTAAGAATACTTATACACATCAAGAAATAACAGAAAAAAAAATATATAGGCTAACAAACTGATGTGAGAAATACATATTATTTATGAAGCCCTCTCTAAATTCTTTGTAGTCTAAACAAGGAAGTACAAAATAATTTAATCCCCTGAGCAAATAAGTAATAAATGCCAGTTCAATTAAAAACAGCAGTAAAAAAGCGAAACAAGGACTAAAAATTTCAAAATAGTTATAATTGATAGTCTAAAAATACTGTTTCCACAGAGAACAAAAATTTATATATATAAGTCCATATTGCTGATTCANTATATTTCCTATACTTAAACTCTGTAAATATCACTAAACTTTCTATGTTTATGTATCTAAAAATAATTTTCCTAACAAGACTACTACAGCTGGTAAATATCTCTCCGCAACATGACCATAATATCCTGGAACTGTAATGGTATACATACTCAATTTGAAGAATTAAAAATCCTTCTCCATAATAAAAATCCAGCTGTTTTATGCCTCCAAGAAACTCACCTGAGAATAAATAAAAACTTTATTTAAAGAATTTTACAATTTTCCGTAAATACAAAGAAACCATAACCAGGGGCTCCGGTGGAGTTCTCACTGCAGTTAAATCAGATTTCTTCTCTGAACTTATAAATATAGACACACCTCTACAAGCCATTACTGCTAGAGTTTACCTCTCATTTCCAGTTAACATATGTAATATATACTTACCCCCAACTGAGCCAATTAATGAAACTGCCCTAATCCAACTTATTAATAGTTTACCAACACCCTACATCATAACTGGTGACTTCAACGCCTCTCACCACTCCTGGTCAACTGCTCCTACTAATTCCCGCGGCAATACAATTCGTAGAATAATTGACACCTTTGACTCTGTTCTATTAAATAATGGAAGCAATACATATATTAGTCCAGCTTATGGTTCTTCCTCGGCCATTGACCTAACCATGACATCACCGACTATCAGTAATCTGTTTCTCTGGGACATTTGTGAGGATCAATACGGCAGTGACCACTTCCCCATAATCCTTCAGTCAACAAAATCTTTACTACCTCAAGAAAAAGTACCAAAATGGATTATTGACAAAGCAGATTGGGCCCATTTCTCGAGATTACTTACAATAGCACAG
>KZ808325.1:85892-102208 GCA_000696205.2 Oncopeltus fasciatus
TCATTCTCTTTTCAGCCCTGAAGAAGCCATCACATGATGTGCGAAAGCTCGGCAAATAACACCAATTTGACACGGTCCAACCCGGAAGAAGAAACGGTAAATTTAAAGTTGAGTAAAGGATCAGATTTCAGGTTAACCCCTCTCTCAAAACTGTGATTATGCTAATTAACAAAATGTATTTTTGAATAATTTATTTAATAGGACATGTCATTTTCATTCTGTTTTAAATACAAATTGTGTCCCTAGGGATATTGATCCCAAATATAGAGTTTCAGTTCAATCCCTCAAATCTCGTCCAACAATGTTGCTAGTTCACAGATATCAATTTTTATTAATGATTTTACTAATATGAACTATTATGTTGCATTTAAATTAGAATTAGATTGTTTGAGCAAAAAATTTTAAGGATTTCTTAAAACCATAATAGTTAAAAAATATAATAACCAAATTGACATAATAATAATAATTATATATTTATTATCTAATTCATTATTAGATCTAGTTTTATTCTGATAATTTTAATGTTTCAAAGACTAGAACCCACATAACATTCTTAATATACAATTCCCATGTTGTATGTTGTAGGTAAATTCCCATTCTTATGAGTTTAATTTTATTGATTCATGGGATTCTTTTGAGTTTCACATTCAAACACTGTCCATTTTCACAAAACAATTAATTAAAAATTAAGATCCAGGCTAAACCACCAATCCTTATTTTGTTATGGAATTTTAAGACTTTGACACATAATGTTAAGATGAAACCCCTAAAAGTTCAGTTTTTCTTTTTGCATTTAATAGTGATATGCCAAACTTTCTTGGCATAGTCTTGAAAGTGCCTTGGGAGTGACCTTTGGTGTGCTGAAAAACAGACTGATACAGATACTCACACACGCATATCAACATTTTAGTGACTATTATTTTTTGGGACTAG
Organism: Oncopeltus fasciatus; assembly: GCA_000696205.2. NCBI lineage: Eukaryota > Metazoa > Arthropoda > Insecta > Hemiptera > Lygaeidae > Oncopeltus > Oncopeltus fasciatus. The sequence continues at coordinate 86,826 of KZ808325.1, forward strand.
TAAATAGGACCAGAAAAATTATAGATAATATTTTTTTTTTTATTTTAAATCTAGCATAAGAACTGCAATAGCTTCATTCACTTTCCTGCTGCCGGAATTTCTAGAAAGCTAAATCATAATTTTCTCTTATTTTCTAAGGACAGATTTTAACTCAGGGCACAGATAATAACCATCTAGGTCAAGCCTTTCAATGGAATGGGGAGAAGTTTTCTCTTCTACTTGTATTCTATCTAGTTTTTTATTTAAATCATTTTTAAATTTTAAACTTTAAAATAAAATAAATAGTTCTCGAATCCTTAACCAACAAGAACTTTTTCAGATAGTTTACAATAACGAGCTGTCACTAATTCAAAATTTACAGAAACATTTTAAAGTTAATTTGAAATGAAAATTACTAGTAGGATAAAAGTAAGAAAAATATTTAAAATTGCATGCACAAATAAGACATAAATTTAAATAGAGAGGTTTTTGACTGAGAAGATTATTAGTAGAGAATTTATTGGGGTTCAGTCAAGATTGATAAATAAATACAATACGACAACACGTCTCTTCTTGCCTTCATGATAGCCCTGAAGTAGCTTACAATTTAAAATGAATTGTCCGCAGATAATAAAAATAAATTTGCTATCATATTTTTTTATCAACCTTGACCGAACCCTATTAAATTCTCTACTAAAAGTCTATAGATTTTCTGACCTAACTTACCTATTGACCTCATAAAAAAACAAAAACACAGATAAATACTCTTTTAACATATAACTCACCGGACAAAGGTTACTGCAAAACATTTCCTGAAGTGTCTCAATAGAAGCTGGGGGGCCAGGCAAAGATAGGGGGGGTGTCTTTCGAGTCTCAGTGTCCTCCCTAAGGGCCTTCCATCTCTCTATTGTATGCAAATAAGTATTAACATTGACTACATCTCCTAGAGATTCATATACATGCATCAATCCTCTATAATCATATTCCAGCCCAGAGTATGTTTCAGAAAATAGTTTCAAGCCTAAAATAAGAAATTTAGAAATAAGAAAAAGAAAATTTAAAAAGAAGGTTGTTGAGCCTTTGCATTAGATGTCAAGATTATGTCATTCATTTAGTAACCAAGTTACATGGATAAAATATACTTACTTATACAAATGGACCTAAAGTAGAGTGCTTCAGCCTTTTTGTATTCTCTCATGTGGTAATTGTAGAGACTGGCAAGGTGGCCGACACTTAATCCAACCTCATAATCATGTTCGCCTAGTAACCTTTCTTTTATTTCAATGGCTTTTAAATGCATTACCTCAGCTTCCTAAAATAAAAATGCCAATTATACATGAATAATCATTTTTGAAATAAAATAAAAATAATATATAAAATTATATTTGAAAAGCAATGCTCCCATTGTCTAAATGCCACATTGCTACATATGTTTACTAACATTTAGAGGGACACAAAACATTCACACATAAAATGCCATAGTAAGATAAATAAAATACACTACAGAAAAAGATAACTACAAAATACAAAACCCAGGGCCAGTTCAAAGAAGAGGGAGGGCCCCCTCCTCTAGAAAGCAGTTTCTCTTCACTTCAGGGAGAATACAAGTTTCTCTATAAAATATTATCCAGGATGGGGTTTGAACCCAAGCTTAAGAGTATTGAACAGATCACTGGAAAAATTAGCTAGGCAGATAAATCGAAACAACTCAGCAACCCTCAACAGTCATTATGATTACATGACATGAATGAGTCGGCTTTATACTGACTTTTACATCAGGCATGCAACAAGGAATATCTAGCAATAAACATGAGCAGTTCCTAAATGAAAGGAGAAAAGGTATTTAGTCAGAGTAGTGATTGCCCTTGAATCTTAACATATTCAATCATAAATACATTTAAACTATTTCCCTCCACGATCTCTATACTTGCTTTTTTATTATTAAGGAAATTGTGAAAGATCAATAAATAAACAAAAAAAAATAAAGAGCTTTTATTATTCAATTTTTTTTTTTTTTTTTTTAGTACAGTGTAATCAAATTACAAAATGTTTTTATTTTTAACATAATGTAATAAGTANTTTTTTTTACAGAAGATGATCTTTGAGAAGCTAATACAATTTATATCAACTTTCCCCAATCCAGGATGTCAATTTACAGGACTAGTAAACTCAGCTGTTATTAATTCTCACATATATTAGAGGAAATAATAAAATGCTGATTAATACAATATACAAGAGAGTATAAAACTAGGAACAATATTTATTCAAAATTACTTTTCAGAGTTATTATTGAAAGAGATCATAGTTTAAAGTGTGGTAAAGGTTACATGCAGTTACCTGGAGAGTAGCGTTTATACGGCCTCTTGCATTCAGTACACCATGCATACTTACCAGACACACTCACAGTACATGCATACTGTACATCACAGTAATGCACCCATTCCATTCACCAGCACCATCCAAACAAGGTCAAGGTAATTATTTTAGGGCAATCTTCCTTTAGTGCACCCTCTGTTGTAGGGCAGAGGTCGAAGTTTAATGTTCAGTTTCACAATCTTAAAGAAGCAGCCCCCCTACAGAACTAGAATGGGACAGACAGATTCCTAGTCTATCCAAAATCTCACTTATAACAAATTAAGTAAGAAATAGAGCTCTATTTATATAGTGCTATATTCTGAATATAGCAGATGATTTCGAGGAACCAGACTTGGCAAGGAAAAAGGAAATAATTTTGGAACCTGAAATATTCTTTATATAAACAGAAAGAAGTATGTGCTTATTAGGGAAATGAATCAAAGGGGATTACATTAATTGATAAGAGAGGAAAAGAATAAATATAAGTATAGGGATCAAATTCCACTTCATTAGTGAAGTTTTTATTAGAAAGTTGACAGTGATGCAGAAAAGGAATTGAAATTAGTAAGCAACTGATTTATAGGTCAATGTGGAAGGAGTGAAACAAACTACTTAATTATATTGTTATGGGCTATGGGTCAATAATAATTTAAATACAGAGATAAACTGAAGTTACTTTAATATAATAAATAATTTCACTGCTAACAAAAGAGAACAATTAAATAGACTTCCCTTAAACTAAGAAATAAATAAATAGAAAAGATAAATTACAGCCAATTAACATATTATATAAATGAATTAAATGTGCTTACTTAAAAAAAGGGCCCCCGAAACAACTTGCTAAATTGTTTTCTAGTTAATGTCACTTAACATTTCACTGTTACCAGCACTACAAGGGCCACGAATAGACGCTATATATAGCCCCACTATATATATGACGCTCTGAGGCACGAGATCTAACACTGACTTGAGGGCTAATAGCAAGCCCCGCTTTTATAACTCTGTAGAACATTGCAACGGGCCTAGATGAATCCAAGAGTGTTTTCTGGGTAATGTGATTTCCTCTTTTAAATGAGGAAACAGGACTCCCTCTTCAATTGGTCCCTTCCAGTAAGGGTCTGGTACCTGTCTCCTCTCATTGCCTGTTTCCTCAGTCTTAACAATATATTTCCCTAGTGATAAAAAAAAAAAAAAAAAAAAAAGCTACAAAGAAGAAAATTTTCCCTACAGACATACAGAGAGAAATAGATTATGCTAAAGGAGAACCTATCATGATAAGGTAATCTGAATGGTGTTGGAAAAGATCAGCATTAGTGACAGGATGTTATAAGCATACATGGCAAAAAGAAAAGGAATGATAAAAGTGAAGAAAGAAAATGGAATTTGTGTGCAGCCAATGGAGAAAGTCCTACTGCATCCAGGAAGGAATCCATAAAATCCTACTCGTTAAAAGAAAAAGTGATGTGAATTTATATAAAAAAAGAGATAGAAAGAAATCAAAATTTTGGTGAGAAAGTAAATATTTTAAGAAAATATTGTCAGAAGTTACTGTCTTGAATTATGAAAAGAGTAAAATAGAAGCTAGATATAAAAGAACAGCTTTGTGAAAAACAAAAGAATTACTCAAGAAAAGAAACCAGAAAATAGAGCAGTAGGAAGTGAGTCGAAATAGAACAGAAGATATCAAATGCTTGAAAGAAAGTTTGGGAAGACTTAGGCAACAAGATGATAATGAGGAAAACCAAAAATTGTACTATTGTAGATATTGTACAAGGTCTTAAAAGGGTTTATGAAGGAATAAGCTTCAGTGTGCTGAAGTAAATAAAAGACAAAGAATGAAATATTCTAGAAAAAAGTAAAGAAACTATATACAAACAACAAGAATATTTCAGGTTTGAAGTAGAAAATAGCTACATCAGAAATGAGCCTGAGGAGGATTGAGTAGAAGAGAGTAAAGGCATTATTAGGAGGGGGAAAAAAAAAACAGCTGATGCTACAGCAAAATTATAAAATATGAAGGGGAAGGTGTCCTTGACCAATGCACTGCTCGCGTTGATTTAAAAAAAATTATCAGTTGGAAGAAGAGATACAAAGTTGAAAAAAGGGCTCTAACTCCATTAATGGATATTGGTAAGGACCTGGAGTGATGTATTGAAAGATTATGTTAGATGGCATCTACTTTCCAAGGAGAAGGACAAAAAGAGTAGAAGACTGGTCTCTCACGAACTTAACTTCTCAGCAATCAGCTAAGAGATTAGAAATTTCTAAAAAATTATTGAAAAACCCTTAAGATATGAGATTTTACTGGAAGATTTTCACCTGTGATAAAGTGGGTTTACTGGGAAAATCCAAAACCAGTAAGCAAAAGAAAAAAAAAAAAAAAAAAAAAAAAAAAAAAAAAAAAAAAAAAAAAAAAAAAAAAAAANCCATACTTTACACCATTGGATTACTACTTGTTTCCCCATTTACTTGAAGAAAAAAATTTGATAATTTTGCAGAAGTTGAAGAGTTGTTTGACAGCCATCCCAAAGAATGGTATTAGTATGGGATCGAGCAACTGACTAGCAGATAGCAAATGACGGTAGACAACAATAGACTAAATTTGCACATTAAATGCATTTTACATCAAAGATAAAATAAGACAAATATTTGGCTGAAATATATTATTATTTTTTTAAAATATAAATTCCTTTTTATGGAATTTAAATTGATGACACTATGACAGTCATCAATTATACTATTGAAAAAATATATCATACAGAGAAGAAAACTACATTTGTATATATTTACATTTTATTTTATTATGCATATCTTAAATTAAAGTTCCAATTTGACCATAACTAAATTATTATTTAACTCATAAATGAATATTAATATTAAGTAGTACAATTACTTTTTAAATAAATAGATAACACATAATAGTTAAAATATGCTCTTCAAAATTTAAATTTATTTATGTATCTGTTGGGGAAAAGAGAACATTAGACATACTCGTAAGAAAAATCAAGATTCTTACCTTGTAGCGCCTCATACTCTGGTACAGCCTACCAAGGTTCCCGTAATGTTTAGCAGTTTGGACATTATTTTCACCAAAGCTTTGCCTTGCAAGTTTCAGGGCAACTTTATGAAGTTTCTCAGCTTCCGCAAGCAGCTTACTTTCTATAAAGACTTTAATTCAGTTTTAATAATATTATTAAAATAAATAAAGTGGCTTAAATAAGTGCAATGATATATTTAAAAGAACACATTATTTATTTTATTAGTTACGTTAGGATATTTTATTAGTTACTTTAGGATACCTAATAACTAGCTAGGGTCATTAATCTTTACTGACTGAACTCAATGGCATGGATTGAATTATTTCTTATAATAATTACAAGTATCTGGGAACTTTCACCGGTTTCGATTACATTTTTTTGTAAGAACTAAACCTTTCTTCAACATACAAAATTACTGAAAAAAACAAACAATTTTTTATTTTTTATTTTCATTTACACTTTCTGAACTGCTGTAACAGAGGAATAGTAATAAGTCAAATTAAATTTCTGTAACTTCCTTAGAAGTGTTTAAAGCTTTAAATATTTTTAATTTAAAAGAAAATCTTGGATTGTCAATATCATTATTGTATATTGTATTTTCTCCAGAAGTTAAATTGTACAATGTTTTACTTCTCCCACAAAGCAATAAAGGAAATTACATAATCAATCAAATTTCACTTTGGGGGATAAAAATATTTTTGTGCCTTTTAGAGTATGCGCATTACAAAATTTAAAGTCATTTGAATTTGTTGGGTCCAGAACTACTCCCCAAACTATACAATACAACAAAATTCCTTGAAAATAGTAAAATTGGCAGTATAAAAATCCTTAAGACTTCCTATTTTAGGAGGGATACCTTATGCTTTGTACAATAAGTAACTTTTTATTTATTATTCTTTATTGAAAATATACTAATATGATGTATAACATTTTTGAATAACAATAGATCATGTCTTGGGTTGGCAGCAAAATAAAAGCTTGATGGCATAATAAATAAATAACACTTCATTGGACTGTTAATAAAACTATACATGAGAAAATAAACAATGCAATTTTTACATAAAATTCCTAGGCCACATATAGCTGAGTTGACGGAGAGTATGGTCAATTATAGAAGAGAATGAGAAGGTATATAGAGATGTATAGAGTCCAACAATAGGTAATTAACTCAGAGATTTAAATGTATTCTTTAGTTATATGTTGAAAGTGAGGGAGAAAATGTTAGTAATGATGATAACAAAACAAATATCCAGCATATCAGTGAAGCATATAATGTACTAAATAATGTTTGTAAAATAAATATTGAGGAATATTTATCAACACATGTGTGACTGATTAAAAAATTTCCTCTTTCTCTATCCTTAGATAGTTAAAGAAGTGTTATACTTGGATTTATAAAGTTCAATTATGATTGCTAATTACTTTGTTCACTCTCAAGGAGCATTTGAAATCAATGACAGAGCATTTGAAATAAATACAGTAAATACTTTATGGTTAATTTTATAACTGGAGGCCAATAACAATATTTAAACTCACTATAAAACAAAACAAATTCAACATAGCCTAATAAATAAATAAACTATGAACAGATAAAATATGAATACAGAGACATCTTAAAAGCAGAATGGTCATTAGATGCACCTTTAATAACAAATCAATCAGAATATGTTTTCAAACTTTCAGAAATAAATTAATTTTTATAATTTATTTATCAATTCTAGGTTCAAAATATTTCACTAAAAACTTAAAATTTTGTATTCATATGTAACTGAATCACTGTCTAGAGGGAACTGGTCATCCTAGATACTTAGGCCAATACTCCCAGGGGATGCCGCCTAGACTTAGATAAAGATAATTGTAAAGAAAATAAATTATCACATATTTTAGTTGCAAATGATATATATAATTTTATTATTATAATATAANAGACTAATAGGTATGAAGATGATCAAGATGTGTTATCATTTTTAGATCGAGATTTTTCACTTTTCTTTTGTAAGAGAATTCTAGAGCATAATTACATGCAAACCAACTGAAATTCGTAAGCACAGCTACATTTCAATGACTCTGATATATTTGATTCATTTCACCAATATACCAATGGAACCTTTCCCCATTTCATCACTGACAGCACAGCTTAACCAGGAGGAAAGAAGTCTAGGTGGGAGAGAAGAAAATGGATATTGGGAGTTGTAGGAAAAAAAGAAAATGGGTCACAACTTGTTTATTTTTCAACATTAAAACCAAATTGGTTCTTATATTGAACAATTTAACAAAATGTCAATTTTGTGCAAGTCAAACAAAATGTAGAAACAAAATTTATGAATAGATGAACAAAGAGAAGTCATAAGTGTTTATTTCTACCTTCCAGAACAATATAATATTTGGCTAAAAATGGTCTAGAAATTTTTTAAAAATATTTCTGAAATAAGTCCAATTAATTTTCTTTTGGAGTATTAGCATACTTTAATAATAGGAACATGGAAGTGAAAATAATGTCAATATGAAGTAAAAATAATGATTAAAACATTGACATGAAGTTTATCTGAAATTTTAGAATGATAAAATTGATAACTTATGTAACTGTTAATAAGTATACCTCTGTAACTTGTTCTGATAAAGCTTTGCACTAATAGTTTTTAATTAAAAAATAAATTATTAGAAACATTTTCTTTTTAAATATAACAACATTCTCCTTTCATATAAACACACACTGACTTGTTAGTTAAAAGTCAAATGCAAAATTATTCATGCATAAGTTTAATAATACCTACGGTCTTCTGAAAGTTCAGACATATGATCTAATGCTATTTCTTCCAAAATAAGTGCTTTAACCCTTTGAGCCGAAGCCAGAAGTAAATGTTCTTCGGGAAGAAGAGCCATCATTGTGCCTATAGCATCTTCAGCATGTTTCCTGAAATTAATAAAATAAAATAAAATTAACAAATTGTAGCAAATTAATGGCTATAGTGAAACTTTTCTTTTCCATATCATAGAATGAAGGTCAAACAAGAAATGTCTCTATAAGACTACCAAAAGAAACCTCACTGTTCAACAAATTAACAATCTAAATATTTTTTTATTAATTTATTTTATTTAGTTTGAGTAAACAATAAAAAATCAATCATTGTCACTATATAATATTAAGCATCTGCATAAAATGGAAATTAAAGATCAGGAAATATAGGGTGATTATGATACTTAAAATATTGGGTATACATTCTCTGTTAAAGTAATTTTTATTTTATTTCCTAAGCGTGATGGGAAGAAATGATTCCTATTACCTACTCTAGGTTGCTAGCATCACTAAAACGTATAGATAATATCCTAATTTTTTTTTTTTTTTTTTGGTACATGGGTGACTCTTCATATACCCCTCCAGTGAAAAAGTTTGAAAACTAGAAAGAAAGTTCACTGGGGATGAAGAATAACAATCTAAATGTCAGTCTACAACATATTGATGTAAAGAAAGCGGAAAACAACGCTGTTTTCCCAATTATTACCTTTCTTATATGTCTTAAGTCATATAATCTTAATAGTCCTTCATTGAAAAGGGAAGAGTAAGAAAAAATGAGGCTTCAGCGGCAGGCAGAGTTGATATTATAAGATTCAACTCATACTTGTTGAGGTGAGGCTAATTTTTTGTTGACTAATTAATTCAGTTATAATCAATAATATAATAAATAAATATGCAATAATTTTTGCTCATTGTTAGCAAACCATAAATTAATAGAAAAAAATCAGTTAAAATTTTTTATTTCCTACCTCAAATGCTAGTTTTTATTATAAAAATTGAAAAAAAAAAAANCAGAATACCTATGATGATAATAAAAAATGGGATGCTATCATTAATGATATATTATGTCTGAAAGGTTTTATATACATATGTAGTACAAGAACTCGTGCAATAAAATTAACTTCAATTATTCTATAATCAGCCAAGCAATTAAATTTGATACTTCTGTTTTATTCTTATATAATTCCATATATTAATATTAATTCCAAGTCAATTAAAAATCCCCCATTAATTATCGGTACACTCATTCCTTTTTTTTTTTTCAATTACTTACATTTTAATATACACAATGTACACCTAAACTTGACCTCATTATGAAAACTATTGTAACATATTGACTGCAAATTATAAGATAACTCATAGATTGTGTTCTTTTCTAGGACGCCAACTTTCAGTTATCTCGTCCCGTGTTTACATGCCATTTTTGTAAAGCTACGAATTAACACAAAATATATCAGTGCTAATATTGATAGATGGCTTCTGGGAAAAGACTATGCTGGCTTGCATATTCGGTTCTTGATAATTTTATTACAACAATAATTATAAATCAAAACACTCAAGAAAAATTGTAAATTTGATACACTCGACAATTTCTGAGATAGGGTCACTTTTGGCCAGATTTCTGAAAATTGTCCTGGCAATCAACCTGTTAAGTATTAATTAATGTGGGCTACATTTTAATATTTTATACTTAATTATGAATTATTTCACATTTTAAAGGTAAGTTGAATAAATGAAACCAAGCAGAATCTATTTTAGAATATTAAAAAATCATTACAGGAAAAAAAACACATGATCATTAACATATTTTAGGATGCTAAACAAAGAAAAAATCAAACCAACTTAATAAGTACTAATATTTTCAAGAAATTTTGATCAGAATTATTAGAAATGTCTGCTAAGAAATATCAATGTAAATATATCAGCAATATGTCAATCATTTTCAATTAAAAGGATAAAATAGAAAACACTTATAATAGATTTAAATTCATTAATAAAAAGAAGAGAAAGTAAGTTGCAACTTGCGCATGTAAACAAACTATACACACTCTCTATTAACTTTTTCTCTCAAACCAAATTTTATTTAATATCAAGAACATTTAAATAATACTCATCTTGATAAGAATATTGTACAAGATAAGTTATCTCATCTGTAAATCTCATGTTTACCATATAAGCATGATCTATAATCTCAAGAACTTGAGTAGAAATATGAGTATCTTCAATAAAATTACCTCACAAAATAATTTCTTAGTATGTGTTTTCTTCAAAAAATGATCCAAATTATACTAATTTAAGGATGAGAGAAAAATAAAACAACAAAAGTGTTTTAATCTAACACATTCTTTTACAAATAAATAGCAGGTATAAACTTTTATTTCAATTTATTAACAGAAATGCGTTATAGCATTAAATTTATATATTCCATTTTGTTTTTTTTAGAAAAAGTTTTAAACTGGTAAATCATAATAATCAGACTAATAGGTATGAAGATGATCAAGATGTGTTATCATTTTTAGATCGAGATTTTTCACTTTTCTTTTGTAAGAGAATTCTAGAGCATAATTACATGCAAACCAACTGAAATTCGTAAGCACAGCTACATTTCAATGACTCTGATATATTTGATTCATTTCACCAATATACCAATGGAACCTTTCCCCATTTCATCACTGACAGCACAGCTTAACCAGGAGGAAAGAAGTCTAGGTGGGAGAGAAGAAAATGGATATTGGGAGTTAAATTGGACTTTATGACATTTCTGCAGGAATACTGTTATGAAATGAGTGTCTTTTATAACCTAAAATCCATGAATCACTCCTTTGGGAACTTCGCAGATAATCCTTTCTTTTATATAAAAAAAACCTTTCAGACGTAATATATCATTAATGATAGCATTCCATTTTTTATTATCATCAGCTAGCAGTCTTCTTTATTTGTCTTTTCATATGAATAGGACTTAACTTTTAAGACATAATCTGGGCAAAAATACGATATCCTATATGGAAATTTGTAAATGCAGATGCCGGAAATTATTTACCTAAATTTTTCTGTCATAGGGGTAAGATTGAAATTGATGTGCTCACATTCTGAAATCAGAATTTTCTTAAGGAAAGGCTCAGAGGCCAGGACAGTAGCTTAATTAAAAGCCAGATGTGTGGTTGTTGCTAATAGCATGGAGGGAGAGGGCCAAAGAATTTGTGTCATGAATCTTACTATTTTTATTAAGATGGTTTTTTCTTCTTCTGCCCTCTCCTTCATGGTATTAGTAACATCCACATCCACACACCTGCTTGTAATCAAGCTACTGTCCTGGCCTTTAAGCCTTTCCTTAAGTAAAGACTGATTTCCAAATGTGTGAAAATCAATCTCAATCCTACCTCTATTAATGATAGAGACACCATTTCCTCAGCTTATTGTAATATTTTCCGTAAAAAAACAATGGAAAAATTCAGGTAAATAATCTCCGGCATCTGCATTTCCAATTTTCCATATAGGATATTATATTTCAACCCTGATAATGATCAGCTTGCCAGACAGTAGCTTAAGGAATCTGTATGATTGAAAGTTCGAAAAATGGATTGTAATGGATTTAAAGAAGAGATAATAGATATTTAAGAATAAATTTTTAATATTTTTTCAAGCAGGATTTTTTTCTAAACTACTTTTTGACTTCGCCTATTGATGTGCTCTTATCTTCGAGGAAAGCATTAAACAGTATTCTTCAACAAAATTTGCTCCTTGACCTAACCACTTGGGTTAACCGGCTCCACTAACCATATTGGGTTAACCGACTAAATTCTATAGTGGATCCTTTCATGCAAACAAAAAAAAAATTAATAAATAAATTTAACTCATAAACTCGTGGGACATTTGTCAACAAAATTATTTATTTGGCAAAACTATTTTTTAATAAGTGTGCTACTACTGAAATTTTAAATAGCACCCAAAAATGAAAAAAATATCTAAATTATATATACGAAATCAGCTAGGCATTATAAACAATTTTTAAAATTTCATTAAATGGTATGGTAATATATGTCATTTTCTTGGTGAAACCATCGTGATCAATGATTTTGTCAAGAAAAGATTTATTTAGAAATTATTGCGCGTGTAGAATTTTTTTTATATATTTTTGAATTATGATCTTATGATTATTTACAAGTCCTATTCACATGAAAAGACAAATAAAGAAGAATGCTAGCTCGTCACTCATCCAACAGGCATTCTCAGTCTATCTTGTGAATATGTAATGTTTAATGCTAAGACTTTATAGTTAACATGTACATAGTTATTTGTTCATCAATTAAGGTGAAATTTAATCTGTAAATCGGTATCAGAATACCTATGATGATAATAAAAAATGGGATGCTATCATTAATGATATATTATGTCTGAAAGGTTTTATATACATATGTAGTACAAGAACTCGTGCAATAAAATTAACTTCAATTATTCTATAATCAGCCAAGCAATTAAATTTGATACTTCTGTTTTATTCTTATATAATTCCATATATTAATATTAATTCCAAGTCAATTAAAAATCCCCCATTAATTATCGGTACACTCATTCCTTTTTTTTTTTTCAATTACATTCATTTTATCTTTTAATTTTCTTAATGAACTAAGGATACATTAGATTATTTAATGAAAACTAAAATTTTTAATTCAGAGTTACAGAATAAATTATTAGAAGTTTTTAGTAACCTAAATAGTTCTCATAGTATGAATAAAAATAGCTGACAGTTAAAAAATCATTGTGGCTTTTCAGCTTTGACAATGCAATTCAGCACTGCCTTAATACTTAAGCTGAGTCTTCCTGCCTTTTATGTATCCATTAGAAGTTAGCTGGACTCTTGTAAAGTGAATTTAGGGTGAATCATCTCTCACATTGTAACATTCCTAGTAGTCCGTGAATGCAGTAACTGATATAATAAACTAGTTGATTCTGAGATCAGTGACCTCACTTCACAAAATTCATTTTTTGTCCATAAAATTTTATATTAGTTTGAAAATAATAAAAAGTTTTAATTAATACGGATCAGATTTCATAATTAAATCTAGAATTCATAATTTAGTCTTACATCCCAAGTTAGAACTTATATTTTTATAAACTAAGCAAAAATTTAATTCTTCGATAATAGCAGCATTTTGAAATTTTAATTAATTTTCTCTAAATTGCTTGTTTGAATCTTCAATTTAATCTTTATCAATTTCTACACATAAAAATTTAGTAATTTTTCTGTTTTAATCAACATCCAAAAATTGATTTTGCCATTTAAATCATTAACAAATTGTACTGAAAAATTTAATATAATATGTTTCATTTACATTTTATAGTAATTCCATCCTCCAGGTTTTTTTTTTTCCCCCCATTTAGAAGCATAACAATATTAAATTATAGTTCACATAACTTTGATAGTTAGTTCATCTTCTTCCTCTTCAGCCAAAAACATAGGCAAAACATACGCAAAATGTTTAGTATAAACTGTGTATACTCTAGCATTTAAATTAAATCAAACAACAATATTAATTTTAAAACTTTTTCTATTCGCAGAACAACTGATGGGAATGCAATCAAAACTGTAAGAACCAAAATAAAGACCTCAATATTTTGGTAAAAAAGAAACAATTCTTATGTCACACAGGCATAACCCTTTAGCTGTTATAATGTATTTTTGACATTTACATATTGTTTTACCAAACTCATATAAAATTAGTCACAATATAATTCATCTTTAAGACAATGCCAGCTTAAATTGATCAAATCCAAAATTTCATCAAAATTAAAAAGACAGAAGTATTTTTCATTCCTTCGATTTGTGGAACTGTGTGTATTTAAGCATAAAACATTAGATGTTCAAATGGAGAGTTTTTTTTACCATACACATTATTATTAGATTTTAGAAAATGTACTATAATTATAGAGTAGGGAAGTTCCAACTTCCAAACCGAATGTAGCAAATTTAAGTCCCCCCTCTATTTCCCTGGAGAAATTTTTATTGAGAAATAAAAGGCTGCTGTAAAGCCTATAGATAAGCCCTCCCTCCAAGAACCTAAATGGTTTCATTGGAGGTAAAACAAAAAAAAAAAAAAAATAATAATAATTAAATAGAGTGAAAGTAACAACATTAGTCTTATTTATTTTATATTAACTTAGGTACTAAGTTATTACGAAGAATGATTTTACATCAGTTATAAGACATTAAAGCAAAACTTTTGACTGTGAAATACAAATTTTCATAAAGTACTTTATACATTTAGGAATATTTATTTTATTGCTTATATATTATTAACTTTTATTCCGCTTATATGTTAAATTTCATTCGATTAAAAATTTCAGCTAGAGCCTTCTACTACAATTTAAGGATTCAAGTAAAACCCCACTTATAAGGAGAAACGCTTCTTAAAACTGTATTAAGCCATGCAATGGTCATTCATAGCTGTGTTCAGTAAAAACCAAAACTGTGAAAGTTCACTAATTCCCTCATGAAGTCTATTTTTTAATTGTCATTAATTTCTTAACAAAATATGAAACTGTGATTGTACTTTTTTCAATGATCATTCAATTGATAAACCTGTTTTTTTTTTTTTTTTTTTTAATTATGAACTTAAAGCATGGAGAAACTACTTACCGTGCTGAATAAAATCTTCCAGAACTGTATTCATGGACATAAAGAGCATAAGCTAGTTCTTCATGGGTGACAGCTACATGAAGATTCAATGAACCAAATATACTTTCTTTTAATCTCAAAGCTTTCTGAAAGAAAATTATGTGTTTAAAGTTTAAGACATTTACATAAAATTTGGCCCTGAAATAGCCATTCCAGTTGGGTTTAGAAGATATAAAAAGATGAAAAGTATGAATGTTCTGGTATGAATACAATTATCAAAGTCAATGTCTTAGTATAAATTAAGAAACTGCTTATAATAGGAAAGAGATCGAACAGTCAAAAATATTCTAAATTTAACCACAGTTTGGCTGGATTTAATTTTTTATACTAAATTAAAAATGCTCAGTAGCAGTTTCATATACAGCAATAAAAAGCAAAAAATTGTACAAAAATGTAAAGTCTATCAGTAGTTTGAAAAAGCAGCATGTGGTGTCAATAGGAATTTAAAAAAAAAATGTTTAAATCATAATGATAATTGTGATAAAGAAATTCCACATTTCATTATTTATTTGAATTGTGCAGGGAGCCAGAAAAAAAA
>KZ808325.1:111803-123504 GCA_000696205.2 Oncopeltus fasciatus
CTATCACTTTGCCAATTGATAACTCTCACTTTAGGGAACGTAAGTCTTTTTGTTTTATTTTGTTCCGTTTTCTTTGGTTGATTTTATTTTATTATTATTATTTTTATGAAAGAAAAGGCACAACATTAGAAATGGTTTTAATTTACGTTAGCATTAATTTTATAAGCAGGTCAAGTTACCTTTGCACCCAATTACAGTTAGCCACAAAATTTGCTTGAATGCTTGGAAAACTTGGTTTGAAGTAGCTAAGCTACATTTTTGTATAAGAAATGGGTAAACAAAGTTTTTCATAATTAAATATAGTAATAAAAAAAGTAACATCCATCAATTAAAATATACCATGAAGATAGCAAAATAATCAATCTAATGATAAATAATCTTAGCTTAGAGAGGGTGAGAGGCTACTGGCTTTATATATAATACTTTATTAATATAATACACAAACAGTTATGAATTATGTTAAAAATAAATTTAACTTTATTAAAAACAATTTAACCATTCTCTCTGGAAACAATGGAAATTCCCAGAAGTCAGTGGACAGGAAGAATGACAAGAAACCCAGGTGGCCCCTGGCTCTTGGTAGCACAAAGGAGTATGAGAGGAAAAAACTCATTAGTGTTAGTTGAATGCAAAAAAATAAATATTGATCTTTTTTCAGTCAGTTTATTATTGTCATCATCCAAAACAGAGGCAACATGTTTTCAAAACACCAGGAAGATGAGATGAAATAAATACCACCAATAAGTCTTCATTGCGTACAAAAAATATATAGATATTTTTAAATTTATCTAAATTACCAAATTGACCTTATTTCCAAACTTAAACTACTAAAATGATAAGATGCCTTAAAAAAAAAAATAAAAAAATCAGATTGAACTATTTATTTTTAAATTGCGAAATTTCATTCTT
This sequence comes from Oncopeltus fasciatus, assembly GCA_000696205.2. Taxonomy (NCBI): domain Eukaryota; kingdom Metazoa; phylum Arthropoda; class Insecta; order Hemiptera; family Lygaeidae; genus Oncopeltus; species Oncopeltus fasciatus. Next base: position 112,713 of record KZ808325.1, read on the forward strand.
TGAATTAATGTGATCATGTAATAATTGTACATAATGTAAAATGAAATATAAAAAAAATATTAGCATGAATAAATGTAAAGTAGAAGTCAGTTCCAGATTTTTTTAATCAAACTGCAAGAGAAATCATATTTAAATAACATTTTGGTTATGTTATTCTAGTAAAGAAAGAAATCCCAAATGGGGTTTAAGTAGTTACACTTTTTTTTAATCACTTCTTTCAGGCAATCAAATTATTTAAAAATACATTTAATGCACTACTACATCAGTGTTGATATTAAGAATTATCAAATAAATGCTTAAAAGTTCATAATAAAATAATAAAATGATTCAATTTTTATGAGATACATTAAACTTAAGGGAGATAAGTAGATCAATCTGCATTCATAACTGGAGGTTTCAGTGAATAGGACTAATTCAAAAAGTAATTATTTACTTAAAACAATGAGAGTACTGAAAGTAGTCAGAAATTGACTTGCCATATGGTTACTTGACTGCATTAATAAAAACCAGTTGACCCTTTAATACAAAGGGATATTAATAGGATACTGATCAGAACAATAGAATTGGAACACCAGCCCCCAATATTCTATGCCAAAAATTTGGAGTGGTCTTCCCCATCATTACTATATGACAAAGGCCATTTATTATTTATTCTAGTTTAGAGAATGTGGTATTATGTCAAATATAGAGAAAATTTTAAATTCAAGGTATCATAAGATTGACTACCACTCCCCATAGACTCTTAGTGTATAAACACATACAATATTAGCAATAATTTTGGTGAAGTCAGGATGAGCTACAGGTTAATATTAACTAAAATTTGAGCTTCTGAATTCCTTATGTATTTTTCTTAATACAACAAACTTGTAAACAAGTGAGTACAAAGGTTAGTAGGATATTAAATGTTTTGATCATTTTCTTTTTTAGTGGCTAACTCTCAAACATACTGAAATTAACTTTCATACACACTCACAAGTGCTTGTCTATGTGTGTGTATATATAAATATAAATTTCAGTATGCCTGAGTAAGCCACGAAAAAAAGATTAAATAATAAAGTAGTATAATGTATATATGTGTGTACGGATGTATATTATATTCATATATACACATATACATTTCATTAATATTGATGAATTATCATTAAAAACAGAAGTGATTTTTACAAACCTTCAATGAGAGACACCCTGTTGCTGCATTAAAATAATTGTATTAGATATAAACACACACCCAAACATTTAAAAGCACTGGTACATGTATTGCTTTTCTTATATTTTCTAATACTCAATTTTAATTCAAGGATAATTGTCCATTTGTCAATTATTTTTTACTTCATTTTAGTATTTTACCTGACTTTTAGGAGACTGGAAATACAATTCTTTCAATTATTTTAATTAACTGAAAATGCATTTTTATTTTGTATTATATTTAATTTATAAATTATAGGACATTTTTAATGTTAAAAAAGTATTTTTTTGTAATTATTAAAATCATACATTGATTTACCCAATGTATAAGGTCCTAAATCTTATATTATGAGGGTTTTACTTAGGACTGCCAATAATCTGGAATGTTATTATTTCTAATAGAATAAAATATTATGTCACTATTAATATTTTCATTACTGAATATTTAATTATTTTAGTTTAATATTTTTAATTTTATCAGCAAAGAGGTTTCCTATTTTAATTATGTCAGTTAAGAAATTCACTGTATTATTAAAAAGTTTCGATGTTTTTCTATTATGGGTTTTACTTTTACAATGTAATAAATTTAATGTAGGTAGACAAAATTAATTTTGTGTTTTTTTAATGTTATTAGTAATTTCTGATACATACTTAAATATTTATCTAAATTTTGATGAGTCATGTGTCTCTTATTGCAGGTTTCTAAAAATTTCTATTTGTACCTACCTTGTATAGGTAGTATAACTAAAAATAAGAACAATTAATAATAATGTAATATATATAGATATGTGTGTGTGTGTGTGTGTGTCTTAAATTAATTAAATTTAAGCATGCCTAAGGATGAGCAAGTAAAAGTATGTTTGAATGTTTTAATAAAGTTTGTTGTAATAACAAATAATGAAATTTGGAAGACATGAACTCTAATTTTGCAGATATAATTTATTTTCAGTTAAGTTATACATCAAGTAATATTTTATTTTTATATTATAGTGATGTCTAATTATTATCATGATTTTCACAGTATACTGGTATTCCAAATTTGTCCATCTCTTCTACACCAATTTTTGTAATTTCATTCCAAAACCAAAGAGCAACTATTAATAATTTATGGTGTGAAAAATAGATAAATACTGATTTATGGTTTCCAGAATAAATGGCAAAGAGATCAAAGTTACAAATTACAAGATTATAAATTTTATTGTTGCTAGATTAAGTATTTTTTTTTTAATTTACGAAATTGATAGCACATGTTAATTAAGTTTAAAAAATAATATTTCAAACATTAAATATAAATTGAAAGACACCTTTTTTATTATACCCCACCTTCAGTTTAGGGAAACTGAAAAAACAGCTTAATAAAAACTAGCTCAATATATAACCATTTATAATGGACTATGTTTAACTATCCATAAACCAAGTATCTATATTAATATCAATTATCTATATTAATAAATTCTCAAACAAAAAAATAAAGAATATTTACCTTAACCATGATAAGTCAAAGCCCAGGGGCAGTGTAAATGTACTGTCCATAATTCATAACAAATGGAAATAAATAAGAGTATGACTAATTTGATATCCTACAATCCAAAAAGGGAAGGGGATAAAATATAAGATCCTTAAACCTGGCACTAGACTGACGAGGAGAGGATTAGTAATGTACCTCCTAGGCATAAGTTTTTCTAATAAAAATGTTTTTATTTTTATTAATTATTATAAAATTAANTTTTTTTTTTTTTTAAGTTCTGAAAATTAAGAAATTCTCTGAATTTCAAATTCATCAGTTATGAAGAAGATGTTATCAAAATTAATTTAATTACCACAGAAATTATATTAACTAAATTACCACTTAAATAATATATCTTCAGAGCCAAAAATTAACAAAGTTAATTTCAAAATAAACAATTACTGAATTTCTTAACTGATTCCACTCCTTAACTGATTTCAGTCATTAACGACCTCATAAGGTTGGTTAATGAAAAAAAAAAAAATTAAAATACCAACTTTTATTTTTTTTAAATTTTGGATGAGAAAGAACAACCATCACTGTAAACAAATCCTAAATCACAGATATAACCCAATCAAGAAGAAAAACAGTAGAACTGAAGGACATGATTGTAGTTCAGGGAACAACTAGATACCATTTCTAATCAGCAAACTACATATTTCTACTATGTAATTCAAAAGTTTTAGTTTTATAAATGCTCAAGCTTTCTTAATAAGAGGCTCTGTAAATAAAAAATAAAAAAAAATTCTATGCCGCAAGAAAATAGTTAATTCAGGCTATTAAGAGTGGGGACATTCCTAAATCAAAATGTTAATAGAGTTAATAGTTAATGAGTTTTTCTGCTTTAGCACTAAAATTTGTTGAGAGTTGTGTCATTGATCACCTTCTCGTCTCATATGATTCTCATTGAATGTCATTTATACTACTTATTGTAATCAAATTACAAAAAGTTTTTATTTTTAAAAGAATGTAATAAGGAAATAAAGGTTATAAAATAAATAAAAAAAAGTACTAAAATTTAAATTAGTACTAATTTTTCTTAATTTGGAAAATAAAAAGTCGAAAATGAAAAGTCCTTGTAATATTTATTCAAAATAACTAATTGATATACCTATACACACACACTCATGAATGCACACACGCACGCGCACACACACAAATATGAACAAATAAATACTGATTCACAATTGCATATCAAATTTTGTTCTTTTAGAATGAAGTTTATCACTAAAGTTGCAAAAAAATATTTCCCATGGCTTGTGATTAAATTAATACAGTAAAAAATAAGTTAACTACTTTGATATTAAACTACAAACCGAAAACTACGATGAGAATAGAAGCTTACTAACTAAGGCTAACTGCAGGAAGATGGGAGTGGAGGGCTGTTACATCTTCATAGATAGTCTCAAATATCTTTCTTAATATATGCTATTCATGACAAAATAAATTTTTTTAAACAAAAAACTTAAGAGTTTCAAACTGGTCAAGGTTTCAGCCAGGGTGTTAAATAAATTTGCCAAAAAATAATTGGTTATTATTTTATTTATTGATCTCTGGTTTTAGCATAAGCCACCATCAGGGCTATACTAGTATAAAGAGAAATCCTTATGATAGATAAGTGTAGTCTCATACCATAACATAACCTGATATTTGAGACTGGCTGAGACCCTGGGTGAAACTTTGACCATTTTTGTAGGAGACCCCTGAAAGCCAACAAATAGCAATCAATCAAAAATAACATGTTACACCTATAATTTTTTAGAAAAATATCATAAGCTAACAATAATGAAGACTTAAATATTTTATATTTTGTTTATTAATTAATAAATATTTCTTTTTTTCTAGAGGTTACAGGAATATCGATCACTTTAGGGATGAAGAGATATAAACTTTCCCATTTCAAATAATTTTTTTATTAGCTATCGGTTTTGGTGTCAATATACCATCTTCAGGCCCAACAGAGTATCGTAAAATATAGTTCTCCCCTTAGTATCCCAATGAGCACTCTTTATGATACTCTCATACAAGTATTTTACGACACTCTGCAGGGCCTGAAGATGATATATTAATACTGAACTATCAAAATGTAAAGACCATAATAATATATGAATTATTTAAGATAATTCAATTTGGTTTATTCTGTTTTATGACAAGTTTATCAAGTAATTTTTTCAAAAGCCTGTCCCTTAAATAAGACCTTTTTTAAAGTAATTCATAGGTTCTATAAAAAAGAAATAAAACAATGTAAGAACATTTAGGGACAGCCTTAAGAAACAATAGATACCATAATAAAATTATTTCAAAATATCTTACATCCACCATGTTATTATTCTTAATATGAAAAGCACTGGGAAAAAAAACATAGCCAGAATAAACAACACTACAACATAAGTAACTCATAGACATACTTGAAACATTTATAAATTTTCCAGAAAACTTAAGATAATCCATACAAATAGACTCAAGAGACTTATAACCAAACCCCTGAGGTACTTAATATATAGTGCAATTTGGTAAACTTATTTCTCTTGGACCAAAGGAACTTAAAACTTGTATAAATATAAACAAGTATAGACAAGTAAGCTATTGTGGGAGACTTCCATAACACAGAAACAACTTGACAAAACATAAGTATCAGTTGAGATAAACAAATACCAATAAAATGTTAGAAAAGCTATCAAAATTATGAAAGACTGACAACATTACAAAAAAAAAAAAGACAGATATAAATTTAGCAAGAACTAGCAACCTCCAAAGATTAATGAACTTTTGATATTGAAACAATATCTAAATCTAAAACCAAGAAATTCACCTAAAATGTCCAGAGGACCCACTGAGAACCACTGGTCTTTGAAATAGGAGACTCCGGTCAAGGGTCCAGACATGACCCCTATATTAACATGTCCTCCTTTCTCCTTCCTTAAACCTAGAAGGATGATGAGCGAAAGCCTTGTGAATATGATCACTGTGGCAAGGTTCAAATCAATAGAAGCCTTCCATTAAGATAAATAAGGATAAATTAAAATATCAAAATTTAAAGTTAATTATATTGATCTCTAAAGCTATAAACTAAGCCAAAGTCAAATTTTAAGTAAAGTTTAAAGTAAAAATAATACTTACAATAAATTGATTCAGAATAATAATACAATAAATATGTGTATGTTTATATATATTTCATTGTGTCATATTATTTTTTTACAATTTTGTTTCAATAGACTCAAGTTTACAAAAACGTGTCTATATTTCAAGAAAAACACAGTAAATCTTCAATAACTATTATATTTGTATTAACAAAATAAATAGATACTCAATAAGATAATTATTCTTACTTAAAAGAAGCAAATAAAATAAATTTGACAAAATCATAAATATTAAAATCTGCAACAAGACAAATCTTTAAATACTAAGAATTATATCTATCTACAAACCTAGTTTGATTCCAAGATCTATAACACTTTCTGTTGTTTCAGGAGATAATTTAACATTGCTAGCTCTGTTTTCATAAGCATTAGCTAACTCCTTTGCAAGACCAGTCCCATGTCTCATTAAAGCCTTGAATAAAATTAATTTTAAATCAGTGCAAGAGAACAAGAAGCTCAATAAAATGGACAAAACACACACAAGGTCAGGAGAAAATTCTCAAGGATCAACAAGCTGATCTAATAGTAAAGATTTTAAAATCTATTCAAAAAACGTACATTTATTAATAAGAAACATAAATTACTGTAACATAAAATTTATAAATATGATAGTCATTGAACTAATTATAAAAGCATGATTTTAATGTAACTGCAGAATTTGAAATGTAAATCATTCATAACAAAATTAATAGAATAATAAACTAATTAGCTGTGCAGCATTAAAAAAATTAATACATTAATATTAATACAAATTACTAACCTGAAAGCACTTGATAAGTTGGATGCGATTATTTGTTACCTTCAGCATCCGATAAAATACATCTAAATCACTAAATTCAATACCCAAAACACAAAGTCTTGCTTGCTGGTACAACTGAAATAATTGAATTTATAAGAACAACACAGGAATAGATTTCCAAGATGATTTCATAATATTTTAACAGAATGACTAGCAATACGTACCATTATGTATAAATCAAATAAAATGGCATCAGGAAGATAGCGAATTTCATTTTGGAAACGTTTATATGTTTTGCAGACAGCTGCTACAGTTATGTCATACAAAGTTGAAATGCAGTTTGATTTATTTGACATCTCCGACGCAAAAGTAAAAGTCTTCGAGGATAAGCAATACTAACTAGACTAGGCAGTAAAACAATTTGCCACGAAATATATCTCAGCAGCTCATGTCAAAAGCCACATGCATGCAGCACTCAGTCAAAATAACTAATGTATACACCATTGGGAAAGAGACTTCATAATCAAGATTTCCAGTGCCTACGCAATTGCGAGAGAGCCCTATTTTTCAGCAATATATTTATACAATATTTAAACATATGAGCACATTTAAAGTAGTTTTATTGAAGCGGTCTTTAAATGTAGGCAGAAAAATTTTCAAAATTCTTATGTTTACAACAGAACTTTTCAGTGGTGTATTGGCAACAAATTCACCATGTTCAAAAAAAATCAATACTTGTTGTCCTTTCTTCTCGATTTCTTATTCAGTTTGTGACTTTCTGAAAATAATATTGTTAATTAATTACATTTATTTTATTTCAGTGGTAGTCGTTTATGTTATCACTCAATTACTGCCTTTGAGACTAAAGGATGTAAGATCTTTGAATTGTGAGACGGAACTTGTTTTTATTTATTTTTACTTCTTTTAACATTCCCTCTTAAATTTTAGAATAAAAAAGTTGTTGAGGTAAAAAGTGTCGAGAAAATAGCAGTTGGATTAAATGTCAGACGCTGTAACCAACATAGGACTTCATGTTGATGAAGTTTATAAGTTGAGAATTATAGAACCTGAGGTTTCTAAACAGACAACCGAATTAAAAGAGGAGTGCAGCGAATTTCTGTTGGGTGAGCTCTATTTTTAAACAACTAAGGATAATATTACATTGTTTTTCCTTCAACTTATATATTTTACGAAGTGAGAGGTTACTCATTGTTCTTGACATGATTGTATTGCCAATTGGTGCTCCATATCAAGTTATTAAAATTATAAAACAAAGCATCTGGATAGTAGAGGTATCCCGTTCGTATCTCAATCCTGGTACTCCAGTCTCAGCTTTTTCTTCTGGTTGACTTGCCCAGAGCTATGTATTTTTATAATAGGTTGACATGTAGTTAGCCCCTCCAACCATGACCCCAATTGGTTGAAAGGAGGGTTAAATAAAACAAAGCACTGATAGATAAGTTTGCCTGCGTACTTTGTTTCTTTTTAAATAAGTATTTTACACTACTTTTCAAGTAAGTTTTGTGTGAACATATCTTGAAAGGAAGTTATATACTTATTAGCAGATTTCATATAGGGAAATTTAGCAATTGTTTTTAAAGCTACATTGTCAATAAAAAGCTAGATCTCTGATCCTAGGGGAAGTTTTAAATTTGTGTGTGTGTAAGGGTGGCTTGTCAATGTATCAAGAACATTCAATTTGCAAAGGTAATTTATTCCTCTGTTCAGTCATAACTTATTTTTACCCTCTTGTTCCTAAAACTCTTATGTCACCTGAAATTTAGGAGAACTTCAGAATCACTTAGTTTCTGTCCATATATAATGGAATTGGAGGTAGTTCACTCATGCTGAATAAGGGAAGCCTGAGAAGCCCTGTTGCAAAAATGCAATGATGGGAACAAGAGGGGTCACCAACTCTCTTAAGGGTTCAATACCTATTCCTATTTAAAGTCATACCTATGCATTATTCAAATTATATTAAATTTTCATTTATAGGGTATGTTAAATGTCTAAAAGATGTATGTATTTGTCTTATTTATTCAATATTTATTAATTTTATCATTAAAACAAAAATTANCTAGTTGAACTTAGTTCAATATTCTTTAATATTAGAGAATGACAACTTTCAATATTAAATAACGCACCAAAAAGTAAAAAAGGCAAGCAACATAATACTATAACAAAAACTGATAAATTTGCATAGTCTAACAATTTAGATTTTTCAAAAAATAAATACATATATCATTAAAATAAAAATTATAATTCTAAAGAGATTGCAATAAAAGATGAATTATGTAATAGAAGTTTTAAAATAAACTATATGGTATGTCAATAATGTGTGAAGACATTCTCAAAGTCTGGAGAACCTTTACAATGGTGGCAAGCGGATTGACACTAAGGAATGTTATGTTGAGTATTTGGTGGAATTCGAAAGAGATTGTTTAACATAAGTAATTTAGTGGCAATGAATTCATGTCAACTATTGTATCTACTAATTATGATTTTCAGATAGCTTTAATTTTTTGTTTCTATCTGAAAAACCTGCTGGACAATGACATTGGATGTTTTATGGTAAGCAAATCAGAAATGTTTTGAGTGGTTTAAATAGCCCAAATCTGTCGATTTTGGTGTTGAGAACCAAAATTACAGAAGACCACGCCAACAATTTTAAAACTGAATAATGAACTTATATATATTTTTTTTTAATATAATAAAGAATAAATTATTCTCTTAATCTTCTTATGGAGTAGCTTACACTTATTATTTTCTGTTTTCTTTAGGAATTGAGTCTTTTAAGAGTATTGCTGATGGTTTTATTAGATTAATTGAATCATTGGCAGCTGAAGTTGAAAAAGAAAAAATGAAGGCTATTGGAGCCAGAAATCTAGTAAAATCAATGACTAAACAGCGAGATGCTCAAGAACAACAACTTCAGGTACCTTATACTTGGAAAAATTTAAAATATATTATTTAATTAATACAAAATAATATGAGGCTAAAAACTAACATTTAAGTAATCTAGAGTTGTATCATTAATATTATTCTGTATAAAATAATTCATATTAAGAAAGATATTTAAGAATGTATTTTCCAATATTGGACAAGCCCCCTCTTATGTTTATAATATAGAATCCTAATTTGGTATTTAGGCATTTCATTGTAAAAATGATTCCTTGGAAGAATTCAGTTTCGGTCTACTTAATTATACAGCTCCTGTGGGATGTACTTTTATCAAATTAAGTATCTTCAATGTCACTGACATTTTTGGGGAAGATGTTAGTTCACCATTTTCATAAGATTATGCATATGTTGCCTTCATTCTTCAATAGCCTGAATACTCTTTATATATACGATGTGTGAAAGTTTGGCACCTAAAAACTCCAAGACACGGTTGAACCCGGAAGAAGTATTGGTAAATAAAAAATTAAACAACCGCTTCATCGCAGATGTTTAAATCAAGTCCACTAATAAACAGCAGTATCTAAATTATTTGTGCTGCCATTCTTCCTTCATCCAAAGAACCTACCTTATCTTACTACTGAGGGTCATTACAGTGACTTAAGTAATTCCCTACAGACACTAGGGAATTACTTAGGATCCTTACTTAAAGGAATCTTTTTCAAATAGAATAACCACCCTATCTCCTCAATAGACTGACTCTAAACAACTGGACAGGAAGTTCTCAGCCTTTGCAGGTATATTTGCTAGTATCTTCTTAATGGGCGTTAAAAAAAAAAAAAAGGACCCAATTTAGTTTCTATATTTAAAAAATAAGTAGTCAGCCCTACTTTCAAAATTACAATCTCATTTGTATGAGTATGTATTCATTGTAATGCTACATATCTTCATTATTATTGTTATGTTTTGAAAAAAAATATATATTCTTAATAGAAAAAAAAACAAACAACAAAACAAAAAAAACCTATTAATGAAGATATTTAGGAATATTAAAATTTAAGACTTCTGAAACAAAATTATAAAAACTTGTGGAAATTTATTAATGTCGACTGTTTCCTTCCCATCCAGTCTAGAGCCAGTCTTAGTGATCTTACTTTTATGTCCCTTGCCCTCTCCAGCTTGTATGATCAAAATAAATGTTTACTCTTATTATCTTCATCTTTAATGAATTATGGGAAATCTGTTCAATTTACACAGGTCTTGCTTGATAAGACTTTTTTTTTATACATAATACTTTTTTTTTATTAAATGTTTTGATCATTT
>KZ808325.1:123555-151225 GCA_000696205.2 Oncopeltus fasciatus
ATATATATATATATATCATTAAATATATTAGCTTGTTGTAGAAAGAAATAAGATTTTTTTGTATTTTCAGGCTCTTGTCCTTGAGAAATCTACCGAACTTGAAAGGCTGAGGATTCAACACCAATCTCTCTTGAAAACTGAAAGTGAACAAGTTGAAATTTTAGATAAACTGTTATTAAATCACTGAAAATATAAATCAATGGATTTTAAGTGATTCACTTTATTTGTTACTATAAGTCTGTTACTTGGTTTGACAGTTATATGTGCACTTTTTGACTCAGTTCAAGGGGAAAGATTCTTGGTTCGAGTTATGTTTTACCTATGTTCCAGAAAGGGTCAAAGTAAAAAGGTATAAGGATCAATGAGTGATTTAGTAGGAAAAAATAATTTTTGCAGCCATTTATGTGGTTTAATAGTTTAGTTTTCTTTATTTGTTTAGTTCACTTTTTATATCAAGCTCTAATACACTATTGCATATGAAAATAAGAAATTTTTTTTTTCTACTATTTCAGCAGCAGAACCTTATATGTTTACATTCTAGTTTAGAGAAACTTTAGAAACATAATACAAAATAATAATACCCAAACACCTCTAAATATAACTTTTTAAAGTGTGTGATACAGTTTGTTTTATTATAAAATTAAACTGTTTTTAAGTATTGTTTTATTGTAAACTACTGTTTCTCAAAGAGGTTTGAAGAATTTGATTCGAGACAGCTGCTTGATTAACTTATGTTGCACTATTGATTTATTTTATTGTTTATTTCCTCAATATCACTCTAGATTTTATACTCCCAAGCATGGACATGCTATTTAATAACTGTGCTCTTAAGGGAAAATCATTAGTGAAGAGGATGCCTATAACCTCCCCTTGACTGATTTTGTCAATATAATATGGGAGGTAGGGGTGAGACCTACCTCAAACAAAAATTTTATGTAAATAAATTAATTTCTTTGCATATTTTGTTTATTATTTTCTCCTGAATTCTTTCTCTCCCCCCAAAAAAATATCTTTCAGAGTGTAAAACATACAAAATTAAGTAGAATAATAAGTGCAATTTTATTATGGTAAGGATAGTTTATTTACCTTTATCTTACTGCTTCCATTTGAATTTCAATAATATATTTCTGGTTTTCATGTGAATTACTACTGACTAAAAGTTAATCAGACTAATTCGGCTGAACTTCCTAAAATAATAAACAAAAAAATTGATAATCCTCAACTTGCTAAGTATAAAATATAGTAAAAGTAACAAATCGCTACAAGTTCTAAATTATGAAATATATTGCTTTTTTAATTACGGATTGTAGGTGAGAAAAGTATATAAGACAGTCAAATGAAATTTAATCAGATTTTTCTTTATCACATAGTGCTTATCCTATATTAAAAGAAAAAAAATTGGAAAGAGAAACAAACTGGCATCATTGAAAAGAGGAGATGAGATATGTAGGGTGGGGAGAGCCCATCTCCTATCTGATGAGGCCCAGTGTTCCCTATATTTATATTATATCCGCTGTTCTCCACGTCGACAGTGGTGTGATGTAATTTACTAGAGTAAAGCCGGTAAGAAAAATATAAACTGAGTGACTTATACGACCTAGATAAATAAAATGTTAAGGAGTTTAAAGGTGAGCAGATGATAAAATATAATGAATAAAAATGATATATTTATTATATTGGATTCATTGAAGGCATTCAATTAAATTTATTGTTTAAGAGATTTTAATTCAAATATAATTGTATAACTATAGGCTGTCATCTATTAGTCAAAGAATATAGAAAGTTTAAAACAATAAATGCAAGGGAATAGAATTTAAAAAATCTTACTACCTCAGCCGGGACTTGGATCTTCTGCTTTCAGAGTAAGTATGCTACCTTTGCACCACCTAGGTTAGCCAGATAATTCACTCTACTAGCCTCAGTGGTATAAAGTTAGCATGCTGGCCTGGAAAGCAGGAGATCCGGGTTCGAGTCCCGGCTGAGGTAGTAAGATTTTTAATTCTATTCTCTTGCATTTATTGTATAAAATTAATGAGGGATTAAATACCAAAACTAATACATTATTTAAATAGAAAGTTTAAGTGTATTTATTTCTTCTTAAAAAAATATTAGTCAACTCATCACAGGTATTTCCTCCATAACAAACTCAAAAAAGCATTTGATTCAAATTAACTTCTTTATATAATAAGGACATAAAACTTTTCATGATTAATAAATGAGGAACATTCACAATGGGTTTTGTATGACCTTTGAAATTTTTGAATTTTCAGTAATGAATTTCTCATGTAATTTCAGCCAAAAATTAATTTATTCAACTTTTTTTAAAAGTCTAAATACCGAATTTTGTTTCAATATTAAAAAAAAAAGAACTTGCCCCCTCAAGGATATATTATTATTAATTTTCCTTAACATGCATTTTTTTGAAAAAATGTAATAGATTGTAAATATATTAGAATTATTAATTTTTATCTTTCTCTATAGCCCGGCATTTCATTGTAAAAATGATTCCTTGGAAGAATTCAGTTTCGGTCTACTTAATTATACAGCTCCTGTGGGATGTACTTTTATCAAATTAAGTATCTTCAATGTCACTGACATTTTTGGGGAAGATGTTAGTTCACCATTTTCATAAGATTATGCATATGTTGCCTTCATTCTTCAATAGCCTGAATACTCTTTATATATACGATGTGTGAAAGTTTGGCACCTAAAAACTCCAAGACACGGTTGAACCCGGAAGAAGTATTGGTAAATAAAAAATTAAACAACCGCTTCATCGCAGATGTTTAAATCAAGTCCACTAATAAACAGCAGTATCTAAATTATTTGTGCTGCCATTCTTCCTTCATCCAAAGAACCTACCTTATCTTACTACTGAGGGTCATTACAGTGACTTAAGTAATTCCCTACAGACACTAGGGAATTACTTAGGATCCTTACTTAAAGGAATCTTTTTCAAATAGAATAACCACCCTATCTCCTCAATAGACTGACTCTAAACAACTGGACAGGAAGTTCTCAGCCTTTGCAGGTATATTTGCTAGTATCTTCTTAATGGGCGTTAAAAAAAAAAAAAAGGACCCAATTTAGTTTCTATATTTAAAAAATAAGTAGTCAGCCCTACTTTCAAAATTACAATCTCATTTGTATGAGTATGTATTCATTGTAATGCTACATATCTTCATTATTATTGTTATGTTTTGAAAAAAAATATANACCATAATTTTAGCTTGTCATAAGTAGGAGCGGTGAAGATATGTAAAAAATATGAAGAGAAGATTGGTAGTTGAAGAATTAAAAACTAATTTGTTACCAAAAATGATTTTGTTTTAGTAGTTTCAGGCTGAAATTCAGGGCTGAGTATGAAAATAATGACAAAACAGACTATATTTCTTCCACATACAGTAATACTTTTCATGTCTAAAAAAAGTCATAATAAGACCTCCCCTTAGCATTTTTTCCCCTCCCACTTTCCTACTGAGATATGTCCTGAACCTCAAGCCATTTAAACCGTCTCATCCGGTCCCCACTCTTACATTCGTTTCCCATTCCTTTCCACACGGTCAAATAAATTTTTTTTAAAAACAGATCAGTCATGATGTAGACAGTTAAGCACTTGACTTGAGCACAAGTCTCCCTTTCCCCATCACCCTATTTGGTATATTACACTAATTATAATTCATATTTTCTTTCTAATATGTTCAATATTCATTTTATATAGAGGATTACACACAGTTTCATTCATTTTTCTTTGTTTGATTATATAGACATGTTTTCATATTATTTTATAAGTTTATCATATTCAGCTCTGATGAAGGCCTGAAATTTATGCTGAAGCATTGGCTAAAATAAAAACTTTTTTGGTTACAAATTAGTTTTTAATTCTTCTTCTACCATGACCGAATTCCCGACTCCTTCATAGAACTTGACAGTCAACAATTTATTCCATATATGTAAAAAAAATTTGAGTCACATCATGATTATTACACGAATCACTTGATTTCCTTGCAATCTACTAAAAGCTTAGTTAGAAACTACTATATCCTCTTCTGGAGAGAGATCACTCTCTACCTCTTCTGGATAAATCACAATGCACCAGTCCCTGGTAGTTGCTGAGTAAAGTTTTATATATATATGCATTAAGTTTCTAATTCTAAGATTTAGTTATAAGGAAGAAAATTCATAATTATTTATCAGGCAAATCAAAACATTATAAAAACTATTTCTTACAATGGAGCTCTCAATTTTAAGCTTATTGTTAGTATTATGCATAGCTACTGACCACTAATATAAAAATGTATTTTTGAATTAGAATTTATTATACTTGAGGATATCTTTTCACTTTAGCTTCCTTCGTCAATTTACTAGTACTCACTTCTAAGAATGTAACACCTTTTAGTCTATGCCTAGGAGAACATATGAGATGCACTTAGTTGACAGTAGGGAGAGGTTTTCTGCAAACTGAAGTGGACTGGCTTTCAAGCAATATGTGAACTATACTTATTGGCATATGGACTACATGTCCAACAATTTGGCAGTAGTAATATGTCATTCAGTTTCAAGCCAATCTAACTAAACATTGATCATAAGATTCTAGAAAAAAAAGTATCACTCTTACTGTGGTTAATCAACTAGGAAAAGTAACTTACTACTCAGAACTTCGCTTAGAATTAGTGGAACAATAATATTATATCTTGGAAAATTAACAAAGCTTTAAAAAAATTACATCAGGGGCATCAAAAGAAGATAAATGACAAACCTGACTAAAAAAAGGAGAGGATATATGGGACAATTAATTCTTCACTATTTTTTGATACTGGGTTGCGTCGAATTTCTTCTAAATGCGTTACAGATTTGGTATTTTGAAAAATTATGTTGTGTTATATGTTCTTTATGTAATTTTTTAGTTGACCCATGCACAATGCAGATGGTGTGTCAATGAGCAAACTTCGTCAAAAAATGAATTGCGGGTTTAGTATTTTAGATCATTTTATTGAAATATAGGATCTTTATGTCAATTTGTAGTTGATACATGTATGATGCAGAGGGTAGGTCAATGAGCGAATTCCCCTCCCCCCCCCCACACCCAAAAAAAAGGTTGTTCAATATTTTAATTTATTTTTAGTCTAATAGGGTCTTGTAGAATTTTGTGGATCATGCCTTTATGGCACAGGAAGTGTGTCAGAATTTTTTTTTTTTTTGTAATATGTGTTGCAGGTTTGGTATGGATAAAATTTTATAGAATTTTGAATCTAGGCTAAAAACCATCATTATCTGGCATGAAAATAGTCCCAGCTTCCTGTGTTAGCTGAAGCAAGATGAAGACACCTCAAAAAATGAACTGATTAGAGCTGACCAATGGGAAGCTGGTTAGTTGTAGTCTCTTTCATTTAAAATAAATATCCGTAAAGAAGCTTCAGCACATGATGATTGAAAGGCCAGAAAAGACAACTTTTCGATATGATCACTCCAAGAGAATTTATGAATATTTCTGGAGATGTAAACATCAGAAACACATAACCTGCAACATATATTTTGAATAAATTCCTTATTCGACACACCCTCTGCATTAAACATCAGGCAAGTGCAAAATTAAATTAAATTTAAGTACAATAATACAAAAAAATTATTCCATATACTAAACCTACAACACATATTTTGAAGTAATTTTACACTTGACACCTGTCATAAAGCTATGTTATACCAAATTCCACATGGGACCCTATAAGACTAAGAAAAATACTAAACCCGCATCAAAATTAGAATAAATTCGCTTCTTGACGTACCCCTATTATCAATAATACAATTATATTACTGATATACTTAACCTCCAATACATACTTTAACAAAATTCGCATCATGACACGTTAAGGTGATAATTTATCCCATGTTATTTAACGTTAAAATTTGCTGTACACCCATTTCCTCAGAAGGGGTCAAAGGATAATCCTTTAACACACAATAACAGGGGAAGGGGGATTAGCCTCATCTAGACACCTACATTCATGTTACATGTCCAGCAAATGTTCTAGGGGTCAAAGATGAAATTAAACCTTATAATTTAGAAAAAATATACTAATCCCGAAATTCGAGGATATTCGCTCCTTGCATATTAAAGGGTAAGTAAAATTACTTAATTATTAAAGGTAAAAAAAAAAAAATAATAAACCCGCAAAAAATTTTTGACGAAATTCGCACATTAATGCACCCCCTGAGTTATATTTTACCACATGCCCAGCCAATTTTCTAGGAAAACGGAAGGTGTCAGAAGTGACTTCATAGTTGAAATAACACTTAGAAACATAAGCCAAGTAAAGGATTTTTCAAAATGAGTAAAATTGGATTGGATTGTTGTCAATGATGAATGGAGTTCATGAAGAGATTTAGGTGTCATCTGTAGAAACCGATAACAATTTCCTGTTATTTCGCATGATAAAAGGGAATAAAGGGTTTATTTGACCCTTTGTATCTCTGAATTTGTATTTTCAAACTGTTTTAGGGAGATCAGAGGGGAAAAATGGTTTGCAGAGTTGGGAGTTGTCTGCAGAAATATGAGGGCAACCAGAAGACAAATATGTAGGCGTGAGAGAGTCAAAGATGAAAAGAATAGAAGTAGATGAGCCCTGAACAACTCTAAAGAGCAATAGGAGTGGAGTGGATGGTGGGAGATTACATGCAAGGACAGTTTGGGAGCCTTTATAAAGAAATGAGTGTAGCCATGTGTGAGAAGAAAAAAATGGTCTATTGTGTTGAAGGCTTTTGTCAATGGCACTGTGTATTTCAAAGATATTATACATTTTTAATATGATAATCTGATTAACAAAATTGACACAAGTCCAATAATTAGAGATTTTTACCTGCACTTATTTTTTTTTTTTTTAAGTTTAGCTAGTTTGAAGTAAATAGATATAAGGGACATTATTAGAGGGGGAAGATGGGTTAGGGACCTTATTGAGCGGATAGAAGACTTAGGCTAGTTTCCAGGCTAAACAGAAAATGGAGTTCAGGAAAAAAATTTATAGACGAGTACAAAAGCTGGAAGAACTACAGGGAGGCAGAGTTTAATAGTATGGATTCTGTCCAGCCCTGAGGATTAAATTTGAATGTTGAGATAGAAATGAATTGTGATGGTATTAAAAATAATAGATGTTTACAAACATGCCTATGGTATTTGGGACCGAGAGTCATGCGAGCCCTCAGCTGTGACGATGAAAACCACAGGACATCGGGGTTGTGCCTCCGGCTGTCCATTCGCATGATACCAGTTTCTCTCCACTGCCTTGTAAGCCTTGGTGATATGTCCTCGATGATCAAAATCTTCATGTATTGAGCAAAATTGGACTAATAGGAGAGAGGATTACCTTAAATTTCAAGTGTGAATAAAAATAAAAATATATTGTTGAGGCAATATTTAAAACAATGAAACTGATCTGAGGTTTAATAATTATTGTTATTTTAAACAAATTAACCCACATTTGTTCATTGATAAAAGATTTATTGATAATCAAGAAATGTGAGGGATTACATTAAATAAAAAATTTGCTTAATTTACGGGGCTCGTCCCTAACTTTTTATTGGAATATATGGGATAATAGATGGAATGTACATGGGCAATCACAACAAAATGCTTTAGAGCATGTTATTTGTTGCACAGATAAAATTGGCTACAAAAACAGCTTCTGACCACTATTATTACTTACAACCAGTCCAGGTTGTCTGTATGGCAACTCAGAACAACATCCCACATACATTTTTTGAATGCCACCGGTGGGGAAAAGGGAAGCAACCTCCAAGAGTGAGGAGGTGGTGTGACCAACCCTTGGTCATAAATAAATTTAAAAAGCAGTTAGTCCCTCTTGAGGGGTAATCTAAATAATAATTTAATGTGATTCCAATGTAATATAAAAAGTATTTTAAGGTTTTTAAATTTAAGTTGAATATTCTATCTTAGTTTGGAAGACTATAATACTTTAAGGCACTTTGAAATAAAATTGAAGAGAATGTTTTTCAGTGCAGAAACACCAGAAATAGGAAGATTGAAATAAATGAAACACTAACTGTGTTTTCCTTGTTAATGTAAGGTTAAGAATATCTTTCATACATAGGTTTGATTTTTAGAGTAGCTATTTTTATACAATTTTTAAAAGTTTTATTTAACAAGCACAGCAGCCTCCCTCCACCTGCCTTACAGATTCTAGATGCTGAGTTCTGTGGCTAGTTTCCTAAATCAGGCCCTCCAATCATTAAAAATAAAAATGGTTTCTACATGAATGTGGTTATTCTATGTTAAGAGGTGCAATTCATCAATGACAATGGTAAATGCCTGGATTTGTCTTATCTTCTCCAGTAGTTCATAAACTGATAATTACTTTATGCGTGATATATTTATGAATATTAACATAAATAAATTATATTGTTTCAAAAATTCTATTTTAATAACTTTACTATTTAAAGGCTTGGCAGATTGAAATTTTTCTGTGCATAGAGATGATGAGCATGGTAGATGAAAATATTAATCAGTGTGCTTTATTAAAGACTACAAAACATGAGCACTAATGCTTTCTCTCTTAGTGCAGTATCAGTGCTTTAAACACAATCAAAAGCAAATAATAAAAAATATTAAATACAAATTTTTTAGATTGTATTTTTTGGATCAACCTTGTCAAACCCCAACAAAAAATAACTACAAACAATAGGAGATTTCTCAATATTTGAAAGTCCATCTAAATCTAGCTATAATGATTTTACTAGTATGTTTACCAGTTAAGATTAAATTAATTGAATACATCTCCATTGAAGATGTCAAGAGAGAAGAGCATTCTTCCAAGCAAATGTAGTTCATATGAAATACTTGAGTAACACGTAGCTTTTATTTTTTTAAGTAAACTTTACTAATCAGTGGAGTAGAGAATAATTTTGACTAAAATTTCACTGATTGAATAACTGGGAGGAGATTAAAAAAAAATTAATATGGTATGTCCATAATATTTTTATTTTACATATATAAAAATACTCTGAAATAGATCTATACCATCAAAATGTACATTTGCTGCTCAATTTACTCTTTGAATAAAAATAGAATCCAGCAAAAAATTTCTTTCAAAAATTTAGAAATGTTTGCCACTTCAAAATTAGTCCTAAAAGTTATATATCATTAGTAATTTTCTTTTTCATTTTGAGAATACAAACAGTGTTAAGTCTTGATAATAAAATGCTTAAGTAGAAGAACTTGCAGATGAGACTTATTTTCTTACAATTTTATCTTAAAAAGACAAATAGTTGCAACTCAATATTAATATAATTTTCTATTTCAATATACTATACAATAATATAATTAACACTAACTATAATTTCTAACAAATACATAGAGAAATGGAAACTGAAATAAACTTTTATCATTATACTAAATTACAATAATTATCAATTAATGATTTAAACATAAAATAATTAAATTATTCTATTACATTAAAAAATTACAAATAATGACAAAATCAGGATATCAAAGTTTTGGATATGCAGTAATGCAATAGTAATTGGTGGCATTATTCAACTCAACAAACCACAGAGTAGGTATATATGTATATATTGTATGTGCATATATATCATAAACATACACATTTGTGTATCCCCCATATATATATGTGGGGACACACACATATATTCCAGACATTTATTAGTTTTCATAAAAAGGCCAAAGGTTACAAAGGAAACTCTTATAACTATGCCAACAGTATTTTGGCCTTGGTTACTTTCAATGTGAATTCCAGGTTCTATACAATTTGAAAATGGCCAAGGCCGTTATATGGTTTATATATTGGTGTATAAAACATTTGCATTTTTAAGATAAAAATTTTTTTGTGGAAAACCACTAAGGGTTTGTCCTAAATTGGGCTCATTTAATACATCATATTTATAACACTAAAATCTGCACTAGAAACTTTATTTTAAAAAATAAGTGCTGCAACTATTCTTATACTGTAAGAAGCCCATCAGAAATAGTATTAAATAAAAAGTTCAATAGTAAAAAAACAATTTTGTAAGAGATAGCCAATCACAAAATTTAATATATTTTCTTCAATTTTACAAGTATTAATGCACGAAAAAACTAACAAAATTGAACATTTTTTACTTGAGTACACAACCAAAAATTTATTTTTGAGAGTTTGCCGTATCAAAAATAACTCTAAATATGCTAGAGGTGAACAAATTCTACAAAAAAAACATTTTAATTAAATTTAAATGACTACTAAAAAAAAAAATATTTAATTTAACTTCTTCATACAAAGAAATATTTCCTTCTAATATTATTAAATTCTGAAACTGAATCCCTTGAATTATAATCATATAGCATTGACTATAGTAAAATTTTGCTCACTGTACAGTTCTTTCGGGTTAGATCAGGAAAAAAGAAGGGATACATCTGGGTCTTTGATAAAGCCGGTTACATCTTTGGCTGTAAGGCTCCTTTATAAATAGGTTTGGTGCCCTGTTATCATTTCAGTAAATTAAGACTGAGAACCAGCTATATATGTTATACACACTTATGTTCTTAAATTGTAAGGATGCAAGAGTATTTGCCTGATAGTCCTTCTTTACTAAGAACATGGTTTCATAAAATTTAATGCAATGTGCAGAGTTTTTTGAAATGGCTTTTTGCTTGCCTGTAGTTTCTTTATACAAGTTATTTTATCTAGTAGTCAGGAAGAAGCCCTAAGTATAATGTATAAATACAATTCTATCCGTTCTATAGAATAAAACTCATCTATAACACAATACATGACACTTTGTTGGTCAAAACCAAAATATAAAGAGCATAAGCATAAATGAAGTTTAAAGAAATGTTAATAATTCATTCATCAATGAAAAATAACTTAGTAAAAAGTGGTACCATATTGTGGCTAAACAACTTACTGTAACTAAGTCTAGATCTGTTGGATCATTGGCCTATTCATGAGCAGAGGAGGCAGCCCCAAGGGCCACTAGTCATTGGCGTAGTTATCCCTTTCCTGATTTCATTATTACTTCAATCCTGAAGAAACTCCCAGTACTAAGAGCTAAAGCTTGATTACTTACTTCCGTTATGTGTAATATGACAAACCATAAGGACAAAATACTTTTTGAATCTCAAATACTGTTAACATTGACTGAAAGCTCTAAAGGCAGCTATTGCTCAAACAAAATGTAAAATTCATTCCATCACATATTTAAGGTGGAAAAAAATGCTGTACTAAAATTATGCTACATTTATATTTTATTACCTATTATATTTGATATATCAGTAGTTTGGTATTTAAAACAAAGTTAAATATTAGCAGAGAATAAAATATTCTGAGAAATATGTCAGTTCTTACTTACTTTAATATGACTAATAAGTTTTTAAATGTTCTACAATTTGTCAATAAGTCAGTGATATTCTAATTTCAACTAGCCCTATACAATAAATTTACCGTTATTTTTAATTTTGGACAAAGTAATAATAAAAATAACAAAACACTACTTGTACTCTCATTAATCAGGGCATTAACAAATTTTATACATCATTTTAAAAAAATTTCATTAAATAGAAAAAAAAAAAGAAGAAAAAATGGTGTAGAGCAAAATATTACCAAAACAACAATTTAGCTTATGTCAAAAGTAAATGAGCAGGCCATAGTCATTCAGGTACTAAGTTTGTGCCCTTAAATTTTAAAACAGGTATATCTGACAAAACACAAATGTTATCATTAATAATTTTTAGAGCAAGGGAACAGAATAAAAAATCTAACTGTCCCAGCCAGGACTCGAACATGGATCTGCTTTCCGGCCCGGTGCATTAGTATTACCGATTACGCTACCAGGACAAGCCTACAAGTTATTAAATTCCCCGCACTAGTGTTGAGAGTCTAACCTCCGAGGCAGACGAATATCGTCTTATGCTAGAAGGAGCTGACATTGTCAAGCTGTTTAAATGACTCTCGTTAAGGAGAGTGGGATTCAATACCACAAAAAAAATGTATGTAATCATTAATGTTTATATATTACTGAAATAAAGAAAGCAAATTATGAAAACATTACAAATAAAAATCCACTGGTCCTTAATAAAATTTTAAATCTACACTACTGAGTTCTAATGGGGTATTCTTTGGAGTTATTATAATTGGCAGTATCAGATATTCAAGATGGCCTTAACCAAAGTTTTAGTAGTTAAAATTAAATTAAGCAGTATATTAGAAATCAGGAATTTCACAAAACCTTTTGCTCTATTCTCATAAAATAAAACAAATCTTTAATGAATAAAAATATGGAAGAATGCTCAAATAAGTACTTGATGTACTAAACAAAACTTCTTAAGCCTTAATCTTGATTGAGCCGGTATAGCTGTGAATTTCTCTTATTCATAAATATACACACGGCGAAGAGATGAAGTACAATGGGTTACAGACTCGCGAACTTGGTGGAAATGTGGTGCCCCTTATGAATTATCATTTTCTTTGAAAAATTGGAAAACCAATTTTGTAAAGAGATTACTTATTTATCTTGTTCAAACAATAAAGATAATACTGAAATTTTATAATCCAGAACAAGATGTTAAAGAGCATTAAATATTCTTTATGGTTTTGCACTTATATACCATACATGGATCAATGATTTTTATTTTAGTGCTGCATGGTGCTTCTTGAATCAACACCATTAAAGAATTTGCGAGTAGATACTTTTTGACTTATTGATTGTGAAATAAACCACCATTCTCATAAAATTCAATGGGGTTTTGTAATTGGTTGTCTTTCCTGGATGAATATTTTTATTTTAAATAAGAAATTTTTTTACTGGAAAAAACATCTATTTCTCAAGAATATGCTTTTAGCCTATTTATATTTTTGAAAAGAAATATTAAATTTGAATTCCTAGTTTCAAAATTTCATCAAATATAGTGAGCTAGAGAGTGGATAAAAAGCTTGGGGGGCTTAAAGCTTTATTCCCATTTTCTTTATTTATTTTTATAATAAAAAATAACTGAAAAAAATCTTAAATTAGATTAAAAAAGCCAAGTACACTACATTTTATTATTATTTTAAGGTGTAGTTTTGAAAACTGGCTATCAAAATCATATAAAAGTGTGATATCTATGTACTGCAGTAGAAAGTGCACAATTTGACAGGCTTACTGAAGTACCCAATACTGCAAGATAAAATTCTTTCGAGGAAGAAACAATTAACCTATTTTTTTTTCTTTCTTTCATTCATACTTCACACTTAAATACAAAACTGCAGGAAATATACAAGGAAAAATATAAACATACAAAATTTAAATAATATTTTCTCAGCATAAAGGCATTACTTTACACATACATCTAAGGCAGAGAGAACTCTCCAACTGTACATTTAATATTTTACAATTTTCAAAAACAAAAAAACTTCTAGGAACATTTGAAGTACGTGCAGTTTCTTGAGAACAATAGTTCCCTCTTATCTAAATTTAAAAATATATATATATACAGCAGAAAATCTCAACAACCTAAGAAATACTTACAAGTAAATTCAAAAGAATGAAACATAACATTGAAATAAAGCTAAATTATGATAAATGTCCAAAAATGTGTGTGTATATATATATATATATACACACACACACACTCAGCAGAAAATCTCAACAACCTAAGAAATACTTACAATTACATTCAAAAGAATGAAACATACATTGAAATAAANAATAAATTTTTATATTATAACAAGAAACTCAAAGAAAATCTACATAATTTCTTTGCCTATAATCACACTTAGTTAATACTGGCAATTTAAGAGTTAAATATAGCTGCCATAAAGCGGCACTAATGAATACCCCACCAAATACTATTCTTGAACGAAACGATATCAGAATATAGCTAAAGCAGTAAATTCAAAAGAAGGAAACATACATTAAAATAAAAGTAGAATTATGATAAATGTCCAAAAATAAATTTTAAGTAGATTCTTGCTAATCTGTACAAATTAAAAAAAATGCTGGTAACAAAAGCATATGTAAATAGTATATATTGAACATTTTAGATTAATTAGTCAAAATTAGCAATTATTGTAAATAATTTCTGAACTTAAATTCACATTTATATTTTCTTGTATAAAATCTTATGAAGAGGCCTACACTCAGTTATCTGATTTAGCTAGGATGAGTAAATCTTTTGGCCTTCCAAGTTAATGAAAGAATTAGTTGTTGCAACAAAGAAAATAATTGGGATGAATAGTTACAAGTAAATACTTTATTATTTGATAAATTTAATAAAATAAGTACATAAAATTATGAGTATAATACATCTTAAGAAAACGAAAAAGAAAGAATTCACATAACAAGTAACAGGGGAAAATAAATTTAAAAATTTCTAAGATAACAGTGGTAAGAGATTAAAACCTTTTTCAGTAAATTAAAATTGAAAGAATTTTAATATGAATAGATTTAAAAGTCAATTTGTGTGGTATATTAGGTATCATAATATAATAGTATAAAGATTACCTGAATACCAAAGATTAATAATTTATTAAGTGTAGACAGAATAATTATTTTTAGTTGAGGAATTTTTGACCTTCCACTTTGACCATTCCTTTCACTATACACAGTCCAAAAATGTTAAATGAGTGAAAGGGAGTAAATAGAGAAGTATCTATATAGGCACAATGGGTCAGTTATTGAATTCAGCAATGGCCAACAATTAGCAACACATAAATTCCATACCACAAGCACTAAGAATGGGAGGGGGGGGGGAAAGCATAAGAACATCCCTCCCTTAATTAAATAAGTCCAAAATTTCTTAAATGCTAATTTATAGAACATAATTACATCTAACCATAAGCAAAAAGAATCAAATAGAACAGAATGAACTTTTTTTTTCTTTCTTTCTTTCCTTTCTTTTCTTTTTTTTGCTGTGCACAATTAAAAAAGGGGATTTCTTTTCTTTATTTTCTTAAGCATTTTTAAGTTCCATAAGTACTTTATTTAAGTGCTAAATTAACATATATATGTTTCATTACTTAATGGCCAAATTATCGCATTAACATTCAGCTAAATATAATTTTAAAACCCCACCTTAAGCAGAAATTCGGAAGTCTAAAATTAAGGCATTGATAAAAAAAAATTAATTTATTTACATGGTAGAATAAATGATGAAATAATAATTCTCCCTCAAACACACACATAATAGGTGTGTATGTGTGTATTTGTGGAAAATTTTTCTTATTAACTTATTTTACTGGCATTATTGTTATAGTTCTAATAATAAGTAAATAGTTATAAAAGAAATAATTACAAATGACAGAATTAGCGAGATCCTACTGTACAATTAGAGACTAATAATAAATAATACAATTATACACTATTGGTGGACATATATCACTGGACAAATAATTATGTGAGTTTATAAACACAGTAACATATTAAAATTATTTATACCACATTTAAAATTTGTGGGAAATGAAAAGGACCAGATGAGGGATCAGAATTTGCCTTACGTTTCTCCTTCATCGGCATTAACTTTGACTCTTTTGCTACAGTCTGAATTGTCCACTTCCTCTGATTTGCGCTTGGAGCTACAACAATTCACATTTGGAAACAACTGTACTATCACACAGGTCATATTGTCACAACCTGTACCGTCTCCAAGAGTGTGTTCAGCAAGGCAATTATCAAATAACTGAAATAACAATAAATATTCACTCATAAATTATATTTTTAATAGTAATATAAAAATTTAAAATAATGCAAAATTGAAATGAAAAATAAACTTTGGTTATCTCGAATAATAATTCTGAAAATAACTGGTATTTTTGCAGTAAATAATTTTTTGAGACTTGATTAAATGTATAATGAGAAGAGGACTAATAATTAACTATTTGTCAGTAAATAATGAATATAAATAAATATAAAAGTATGTAAAGTATAATTTAACATGTTATACTCACCCAATAGAATATCTATGAGATAAAATCAGAAAAAATAGAGTAGTAAAACATGATAAATATTAATTAATCCTAGTAAAATTGTACTTAAACTTAATAAAATAATGTCTCCCTAAATAATACTTTATTATCGTATAATCCTTAAATTGAAATCATATAACAATAAATTCATTAGATCTATGATATATAAATTGGAAGATTTATTGAATGATTAGAAGGGCATGTGGTGGAAATCAGTTTTGCTTCACCTATCAACTTCTAACAGATCCCAATTCAGCAGCATAAAATGATTTTATAATTATAAATTATATATGAACATTTACTTTTCTTTTTACAAAAAATTATTACAACTTCTTCGGAACACCTCTTCTAACAATGCTAATAATTTAGAAATTCAATTTCAGGCTGTTTTCATACAAACTAAATGTACACTTTCTACATTTACTGAAAATATTGGCTAACCTGAAAACATTAACCAAATTTATACCCTGAAATATTTACTTTATTGGATTGAATGAAGCATTCAATACTAATTTGCCACAAAGTTTGAATGAATACAACAAATTGTCATGATAAAGAATTTTTTTAAATAAGAATAAAAATTTGGCTTTCACATGGAAATGCTATACCTCAATTCAATACATCCTATAAAAAGTAGTAGTATTAGTTGGATATTTAACATCAGAGCAAAGCTGCTAAATTTGAACAATAAATACTATGAAATGGGAACAAGCAATATCTATCAGACATTAAACACTTTTACTTTTTAAAGTTATATCCTATCTATTTAATTTAAGAAGAAAAAATAATAAAATATTCAAATTTTAAACAAAGATAAATTGATGTCTACCTTAAACGAGTATACAGGCACTCTCTAACGAATTACTACAGAGATTCCTAAAACTAGAGACTAGCACTGGTGAAATAATTTAATGACTAATAAAGAAAGTTTGATATTTTGCATTAATTTATAGTCATCCTCAAACAACTTATGTATTGATGTCATCCCTACACTCTCTTATCTGTGGTTTTATACAAATGTATAATTATTAATGCAGGCTAGAGATTTCTTTTACAAAATTTTTATTGAAGTCTATATGTATTTGATATCACATGCAATATAGTTATATTTGATGAAAGAGTTAGTTGGGGAACAGTCCCCCAAAAATAGGAGGTGGAGAAGCATTTCATATATAATTGGACAAATATTGAAATTAAAAATGTTACTTTTATATTTATACACATTACTAAATGTTGCGAACTGCATAAAGAAACCAAAATGCTTACTTTGGTACAGATTTTTTTAAATAATTATTTACCAGATAACCACATAATGTTAAAAATAGCAAAGACAGATTCAGAAGAATTTAAAATACAAAGAATGTTATGAAAATTTTAAATTAATTACTCACTTGAAGACTAAAGAAAATTGAAAGACAAAGGTTCCTCTCAGTTTATTAAGTTTTGCTGCCTTCACTTATACGTTGTAAATTATTTAATAAAAGTAACTAATTTATACACTAAAACAACAGTATCACTAAGTAGCATCATACCTTTTCACAAATATCTGATAGTTTCTCTCCTTTTGTTATGAGAGGATGAATGAAGTCCACTACTTCCTGACTCGTCATTGAGTTCCAAATACCATCACAAGCTAGGACTATAAATTCGTCCTCTCCTTCTTTTAATTCCATTGATTTGATATCAGGTAGGGCTGTGATCATTTGTTCAGTAGCGGGGAGGTTGCTTGTCTTTTTGTACATATGGTCGCCTAAATCAAATAACAACATTTAAAAGGCTACAAGAGCAGTCCCAGTTAAAAATGTCATTTCACTCTCATAATTTAATCTAATGGTCAAGACATAAATTCTGTCTAAAAAACTAAAAGAAAAATTTTGAAGCATTTGTTGGAATATCATGGAACAAAAAATGTAATAAATGAAAGAGAGCATATATGAAAAATGCATTGAAGATTATCAGCTGTAGCATAGCATTTATCAGATAGAAACTTTGAAAATATAAACTGTATTTTATGTATATAGAAAATGAAACACTTGTGGCTGTGATATATATAGTAAATAAGAACAGGTAGGAGAAAGAGTAAAATAACAATGAGTAAAATTTTCGAGAATATTTCTCACCCTTTGCCAGTGAGGAGCGGAGTCCCTCTTCATATGAATATAAATATATATTAACTTATTGTTGACAAATTCAATAGTGTTATATGAAGCTTTTATTTTTTATGCAGTATATTTTTTGTAAAAACCTAAATCAAATCTAAAAAATTAAAATTTTTTACTTATCTTTGCATAAAAAATTATATACTGTTGGAACTAGTCATTTTTGTTTGATTTATTTTATAATCATCTGACATATTACGGATACTAGACTTACTCATTATTACATACTCAAAATCATTATTAGAAAAATATTATAAATTCCTTCTCGAACTTGTGAAATTTATTTCTAATTTGTATGCCAGCAGTTTTTTTTTTTTTTTACGCAAAACACACTGCTTTTTTATTATAATTATCTACATATTAAGGTCATTAGGTTTACTCATTATTTTAAATTGTTATCAAGACTATCACTTTTCTTGTCGCTATGTGACAGGTTTTTTATACTTTAATTTCTTTACAAATATATTTGTTAACTATAACCAAACAACAAAAACAATGAACAAAATAAAAAAATTTTAAGAATTTTTCTTACATTAATCATTTCAAAATTCTTAAATTTCTAACACTTAATCGATGAACTTCAGCTATGCTTGGCTATTTTGGTAAAGTTGAGGTTTAAAAGTATTACAAATATTGTAATGGACAAGTCAAAACTCAACTAGTACCAAATAATCATCTTAACTTTAAGATCACATCAAGAACAAACTTTATTAGTCATTAAGTATATTGTATTACTGTCCAAAGAACTTAAGTGAGAAACAAATACCTAATGCCCTGGAGAGATTGAGACCCCCATTGACCCTGCCATCAGGAGTAATTCTTCCACCAGCTGCCACGATTCGTGCTAGTTCAATGGGATCTTCAGGCTTGTGGTCGATTGAGAGATCTAGTGCTTCCCCTTTCCTTGAAAGGACAGCTCGAGAGTCACCAGCATTAGCGACAATCACGCGATTGCGAGTCACTAGTGATACCACTGCAGTACAGCCAGAGTCCTTACCAGGCTAAAAATGTAAGCAAAAGCAATCATTGTTCAATATTAAGAAAAAAAATATCTATCTAAAAGCAGTGAAACATTCCTTAATTTTCATTTAACAATAATAATTTAAAAATTAATTACTAAGCCTAGGCATATGTAAAAAATAAATAAAAACCTTACATCATAAGTTAAAATTAATCTAAGTAATTTCATGAAATAGATGTTTTCAATTTTCTAAATTGTAATAAAATAATATCTGTATTTTGATTTGGCCACTAGTATAAATTTTCGAATTTTTAGAAACTTTGAATATGGACTTACTAATTAAAATAAATTAAATAATAAATAAATCCTTAAAATTATTTATTTTTTAACAACTTAAGGGTTATGCAAGTCTAACTTAATATTTATTTTGAAATCCAGTCCACTAAACCAGTTTAATTATATACTAATTCCTACCAAAAAGATCAGAGAAATTTAGGAGATGAAAATGAAGTCAACTTAGTTTAAATGGTTGCAGTACAGTACATATTCTAAGTAGCAAAATAAGTTTAAACATAATAAAATATACTTTTTAATTAAGGAAATCAATTAATGTTGATTAAAATATTGCTAAGAATATGGGGGAAAAAAAAACAAGCTGAGAGGAAATGAAACTTTGGAAGTAATACAGTTGAAACTGACCATATATTTTGCTTCTCCCAAATAGGTCCGATGAAGAAATTTTTTGAATTTCATTGGTAACAAAGGGAATCACTTGACTTAATTGAGGGAAAACTGCTAAGGCCATTAACTAAATAAACAAATATGAACTCTAGAGAGAGTGAAAGAAACTAATATTTAGCATACACGATAACAGAAGTGATGCTATTATAATGGAGCGAATTTCTTTCAGGAAGGTATTCTCCACAACAAACTTCTTTTTAAATGAGACAATACATGTGAAACTCACTTCAAATTATAACCTGGGTATCAACTTCCATTGGCAAATAATAATTATTTTATTCATAATAATATTTACAATCAGGATAAGTTGATATTAATACAATTATCATATACAAGAAATATTCAAAATACAATTANAAAAAATGTTTTTTACCGTATCTATGAAGAAAAAAATTACCGAAAAATGATTATTTAAATCAATTTCAACAATTTATAAAAATGTACATAGATATGAAAAAAAAAAAAAAAAATTGATAAAGTTGTATTACACTCACGGCTGTCCAGACACACCAAGTCGTAAAGGTCATGTGTAGGGCTGCTAGATATCCTCAAGTCATCTTTTTGTGAAAGTGAGTCTTCCTCGAAAACAATGCATCTTCTTATCTGTTCGTCATATTCTATTGAGCGACAGAAATATCTGTAAAATGGGGGGATAAAAGTCAGGTTTTAAATTTTAAATGGCCTTAACTATGCCCTCTTATTTAAACCCACACACACACACATATATATAATTTTTATTTTATTTTTATCCTGACCGAAACCCTGACCAATTTCTCCACCTGTATAATTCAGATTACATTTCAGAAATGACCATCTGTTTTCCTAACTGAGCTGAAGCAGTAGGACTTTTAAAATAATTAGCCAAAAACCACTGAACTTATGATTCCAGATTTTATATAGCTTGATCCAGAAGCTAAAAATGGGTTAAAGTAAGAGTAGTATTTTCGTGACGGTTACAAAATCTTAAGGGGATTTATGCGAAACCTAAGTTTTGGTATAGTAAAATTCTGGTTTATAGATTTTTTTCCCTAGGTGACATATTTCCTTTTGTAACAAGAAAACTCAAAATTTTAATTCCGGATTTTATTTTAGTATTTATAATAGAAAAAAATACAGAACATTATTTATAGCAGTTAATGTTGGAAAATAAATCAATATTTGTTAAGGGTAGGAAATAAAATTTATTCAGGCAAAAGAGGAACATTATTCCCCAAAAGCGATATCAGATGGTTCTCGAGGAGGGAGCCGAAGGAATCATGAGATGGAATACAGTTATTAAAATTTTTAATGGTTAATATTTCATCCACATAATCATCAGTACTATCCATTATTATTTTTAATATTTTAAATAACCGCTGAATTTAATTATAGTAGATTATGAGGGAAATGACATATCTTGATAATACAAACTGATTGAAGTGAGGAAATATTTGTTAGGATCTAAAAATATTCTTCATTAAGTAATGAAAAAGGATTATATTCAAGTGAAATTTTGGAGATTTAAAACAGTACTCCTTGTAATAAAGTTTTCCTTATTTTATATACTGGAGAAATTTGTCAGTTTCGACCAAGATCAAAAAAATTAAATACTCCAAAATTGTTGGGCAATTACTTAATTACTGCCAACTTGTAAGCCATCATCATAGAGTTGTATGGAAAGATCTCTAAGGGAGGTTCTCAGAGTGCAGAACAAAACTAAACTTATTTTATGTAATTTAAAATTATAACTTAATTCAGTTTAAATCTTTAAATTCAATTTAGCTTAAGGTCCATGAAGAACTCAGTACTGAAACAGAAATCCTAGGTTCAATATTACCCACCTCTTCAGTGTCTGTTAAATCAATTTCTTGATAGTTTGTATCTTCTTCTTCCTCCTCCTCCCCCTCCTCCTCCTCTTCTCCTTCTTCTTCAGTCTCTTCGTCTCCTTCGTCTTCTGCAGCATCCCCATTTTCCTCAACCTCCTCGCTCTCTTCATCTTCATCACTAATAATAATTTTAAATAAAACTACATTAGATTTCTCCTTTGCACCCATCAAATTAAGAAATAGATGAGGCAACATATGTTCAATTTTCTTTTTATTTAAATTTATCTATTAAAAGTGAAATTTAGCTGTATGTTTACAAACCTGTATAGCTGTATTAGACAAACCTTACTCCTCCAAAAAAAAAAAAAATAAATAAATAAAATAAAATAATAAAAATAAAAATAAACCACTACTGACTGTCACTGAGTGAATCTAATAATAATAATGTTAAAGAGAGGCCTAATAATTGAGAACCTTGTAATACAATATATGATTATTTCTTTTAAAGAAAAAAAGTTTAGGCTACAGCTGAACTTGAACCCAGGTCCATGTATTCTGCTCACTAGTCTAATGTACTGAACTGTATGTTATATGGGTCCTAATCCCTATGGATCAGAAACTTCTCATTGAGCTCTCTAAGGCTCCCAGGTGTGTCAATTAATAAAGGCAGAACCAAACCAGGAAATTTTTAACAATTTTTTGTTTAAAGAAAAAAAAGCTATATCACTCACCTGGGAGGCTAGGAGGCCTCTAGAGAGAAGTATCTAACACGATGGGATTAGGATCCACT
This sequence comes from Oncopeltus fasciatus, assembly GCA_000696205.2. Classification (NCBI taxonomy): domain Eukaryota; kingdom Metazoa; phylum Arthropoda; class Insecta; order Hemiptera; family Lygaeidae; genus Oncopeltus; species Oncopeltus fasciatus. Next base: position 145,956 of record KZ808325.1, read on the forward strand.
TAGAGCAGAGGTCAACACAGACATTGACTAGTGATTATAAAACACTAGTTCTATTTGTGCCTTGGCCTGAACCTTTTTTTTTTATTTTTCTTATCCTGACCGAAACCCTGACCAATTTCTCCACCTGTATAATTCAGATTACATTTCAGAAATGACCATCTGTTTTCCTAACTGAGCTGAAGCAGTAGGACTTTTAAAATAATTAGCCAAAAACCACTGAACTTATGATTCCAGATTTTATATAGCTTGATCCAGAAGCTAAAAATGGGTTAAAGTAAGAGTAGTATTTTCGTGACGGTTACAAAATCTTAAGGGGATTTATGCGAAACCTAAGTTTTGGTATAGTAAAATTCTGGTTTATAGATTTTTTTCCCTAGGTGACATATTTCCTTTTGTAACAAGAAAACTCAAAATTTTAATTCCGGATTTTATTTTAGTATTTATAATAGAAAAAAATACAGAACATTATTTATAGCAGTTAATGTTGGAAAATAAATCAATATTTGTTAAGGGTAGGAAATAAAATTTATTCAGGCAAAAGAGGAACATTATTCCCCAAAAGCGATATCAGATGGTTCTCGAGGAGGGAGCCGAAGGAATCATGAGATGGAATACAGTTATTAAAATTTTTAATGGTTAATATTTCATCCACATAATCATCAGNGTCTGACACATTCCTAATAATCTATATTCGAATCTCCTCCCTCTGGATGCAGTCTACATAAATTATCAATGCAAATATGGAATTATTACAAATGAAAAAAGAGTTTTCTTACAAGATAAGCAGACTTCGGTGTAATGCACGCTGTTGGGGACAAGCACGAGGTTCCCAATGCCCTCTGGATGAGCCTGCTCTCTCGTCAAGTAGCACGTGGACTCCTCGTACTCCACGGTCCCGCTGAATGAGGCAATCCTGCTACCAGGCTGGAAGTCGAACGACGTGCAGGCTCGAACAATGTTGTTGGTTGCTGTCCTGTCCCTGAGGCAGAGCTCCTGGCATTGTTCTAGTACTCGGAACGGCGGAGCGGTGTCCCTCACCTAACCATCACATTGTTAATGCAGTAATTCCCACATGAGATAAAATGTATTTTCATTGCGGAATATAGGTATTATACAATATAAATTGTACGTAAGCCTGTTTGTTCTCTATTTACTTCACGCTCGAATTAAATTTAATAAAAAATATATAAAACTGCAGATTATTGATAGTTTTGATGCAGTAATACCTTTTAGAATTATCTAAGTGCTGTTTATTTATAAATATAGCTTTTATNAACATCATCCTCATCTTCTTCTTCCGTTTCTGATAATTAATAAATAAATAACTATAATGATGAAATAATTACAATAAACAAAATTGTTTTGAAATTATGGAACGCACACACAAAAAAGGAAAATGCCATATTTCGAAAAAACAAATTCCCACAGGTTCCAACAGGAAAAAAGAAGAAGAAAAAAAATAAAATAAAAAAAGATGTACAGCTTAAAGTATTATTTAACTCCTAACCCCCAAAAAGTTTATGGATATCCTCATGAAATTTGGCACACAGCCCACATTAATATAACTTAACTACAGAATTTTATCAAATTTTTATCAAAATCCCAAAAATTTTATCTATGGATGAAATTTATTTTTTATACTTCAGACTCAAAATGACTTGAAATGACCTAATTATCATTACAGGTGGCAAAATCTATGATGAACAACATAGAGGTCTATTTATTAACATTATAAGAATAAATGTTAAAGTACAATTTAAACCATTTTTCCCCCTAAAAATATGTTGTTTTTTTACTTACAGAACAAGAATGTAGCTATATAAAATAACAGAAGTTAAGAGAACCTTTATCATCAGTAAAATTTTGTTATGATAGATTTTTATTTTATAATTAAAAAGCAGTTTGTGGGCCAAGCTGTCTGTCTTTCCCACAAAATATTTTGTACAATAATAATAAAATTCATACCATATTTAGAAGGAAAGACAATTTGGCCTTTTAATTTAATTCAACATTTAATTTTTTTCTTCAATTCATCATAAACATATTATTTATATTATATTTCTTCATTATTTTAAGAAGATAATCCTTATTCTTTTCAATGGGATAATTGAACTGAGAAGTCCTAACCAATACCGACAAAAGTCCCATCTTCTGTAAAAACCTTGAATTAAGTTAGATCATACATTTTAAACCAAAAATTCTGCTTATGATTATTTCCTGATTTATTGGCCTTATGATTCAATATCTGAAAGCTGAGCAGGAAGTCAGTAAATTATCATTTTGTATCACACTTATAATTAATAAGTATGGAATGAAATAAGTTGGAGTTTGGTTTAGAATAAAATAATAGCTTTCTTTATCACAGAACAATCAAAATAACTCCAGGGGCTTCAGGTGTTTTATGAAGTTGGGGTAAACAACTAAATCATAAGGAGTTATGTTCATTGCACTACGAGAAAAAAGCTTATTTGATTAAATTAAAATTTTTTTTCTTTGCCTTGCATATGCCATGCATTATGTTAGCAATGCCTCACCACATTCATATTTTTCAATATTTAGAATATAGCAAGAAAACATTTTTGAGAGTCGAGCAAGCTATGACTCAATCATGACATAAGTCATGAACCTAAACAGGAGTAAATATAAATTAAAAAAAAAAGTATTTTTACCTTGAGGTAGATAAACAAATAACTCAATATATTTATTTATAACAATCATAAAATTGGATACAGTACTATACACACACACAAACTTTTATGAAAACAGTTGAACCCTTTTATCAACTAAATAATTAAAATATTAATATCTACCTAGAAGCTGCAGTGGAAGTATCAGCATTTGCAGAAAAATTTTCATCATTATCATCTGAGTCACTTTCATCCTCAGCATCAGCTGCAGCTACAGCCAGAAGTGACCTGGAAAAATAAGAAATTTAAGTACAAAATTTTATCCTTTAGAGTTAGACTTCTCTTTAGAGAAAAAATATGTTTCCAACAAATACAACTTAGAATTGAATACAATATTTAAATTAACTCTATCAATGAAAATACCTCTATGAACCTTAGATAGAAATATTTTCATTAACTCGTGTAATCAACTTATTTCCCAGAATTATTGAATGTCCTTTCCCCAATAATTGAGACTGTACATATCCATATCCATATTATGGTCAGAATATTTCATGGATTTTTATCTTTGTTCAACAATCATTAACTATGGATCCATTCCAGGAGTGTCACTCAGAGATGTGACCATAAACCTCCTCTAGAGTTATCTCTAGACATCACTATCACCCTAATGATGACTTAATAATAAAATAATTAATGTAAATTTTTGTAGTATTTTATTTTTCTGATCCTGGCTGAAACCCTGACTAATTTCTCCAGCATAATACTTGATTGCCAATGAATCTCCAACCACACTTTAATTTTAATTTGTAAATAAAAACTTTTTTTTTTTTTATACAAAATTATATATTAAGTTCCTGAAGAGATGTCAGTATTAGATAAAAAAAACTAATAGATCAAACTTAAGTTTTAAATTAAATAATAGTGTTCTTATATTTTTTGACCCTTTGCCTTTACTGAAACAAATAATACAAGGACAGCAGGAAAGGATCAGTATCCACAGAAACTGAGACATTGCCCATAAGAAAAGTGAGTGCAATGCCAAATGACTCATCAAGCAGCAACATAAAAAGATCACAAGCAGGAATACCTGACATTTTGGAGCAATGCTCAGCAGACATATGATTCTACAATCTTCCCTCTGCTTTAATATGATTTGTAAAACGTGGAGTGTGGGGAAGTATCATATCAAGGTGACTATACTGTGTAGAATATTAATTGAAACAGCCAGGCAACAGTTAAATTCTAGATTTTAGCAGTCTGTCTGGTTTTTATGAATCGTGACATTTTTACAATACTTTTGTTCATTGAGAACTTGGTTTACTTTCATTATTTCCACCTAGCTAGCAACTGGACAGGTCTCGTCATTTTAAATAATTAAAGTCATGTTCAGAGCAAGTTTGAGTTCTATTTAACTTAAACGGATTTTTGGCATTTAAATGCCCCATTCACTTAAATTAAGATCAATTTTCTATATAAAACAAAAAGGAAAGACTTGGGGAAATTCCTAATATTTTTAAAATAATATACTTTTCATCCAAAAGCAAGTTAACACTAAAATTATTAAAAAAAAAAAAAATTATGTTGAAATACCTAAACATATTAGTCCTAGCTCTCTTTGCAGATAGTCGTCCAGAACTTGAATTCTTAGGACTCTCACCATTTACTGCTGAGGAACTCGATACTTCACAACTGTCTCCTTTCTTAATCTGAAAAAAAATTGAAGATACAATTTTTAGTCAAATAATTTTTTTTTTTAAATTGAATTTATAAAAAACATATATTTCATTAACCAACTAATATCTATAACTGTTATTTTTGTTGGGAGGACTACATGAACTAAACAATAATTACTTAATAATTTTTATATTATTAAAAGTGAGTAAAAAATTGCTCCCCTCAAAAACAACTTCTGTATTATGGACAAGGATGGAAGCTCCTAGAATAGGGGTTTACCAGAGATGTAAGTTTAGAGCAAGAATTGATTTTAGACTAACTAGAAGCCAAAACATTCTGTATTACAACAAAATTTAGTCACTTAGAATATTTCCTTTCTACTATTAATAATTAACCTTTAGGATCATAGCTAATTCTATTATGTATCCAATTCCTCCTTTCACAATGATTTTAATATTCCTTTTGTTCAAGTACTCATTTCTTACTTCACTCATTTTTACACTAACTGCCATATCATCCTTATCTACTAGCACAGACCCTGTCCCCTAACTCCAACCCCTACAACCCTCAACGACTCAAAAGAAGATGAACTTGTTACCTCCTGCACACATAGTTTGTTCATTATTTGAGAGCGGTGGCATAGGTCACCTTCTCTCCTCATACTATTGTCATTGAATGTTATTTTTATTTTATTCTTTGTTCTTCATTGTTATAAAATTATAAAATCTTTTTATTTTAATAGAAATGTAATAATTAAATAATAGTTTTAAAAAACTATTTATAATTGCAACTTGGAATCAGAGTAAAGAAAGAGTTTCCTTAAACATAATTGAGATAACAATTAATTTCTCTATTAATATAAAATCCAGAGAGAATTATTATTTATTTTTTGGGTAACACTTTTTTAATAATTACATTCTACACATTTTGTGCAACTTGTAATGTGCTAGTTAATAGAGATTCCTA
>KZ808325.1:159450-170779 GCA_000696205.2 Oncopeltus fasciatus
ATATATAAAATAGGATGTGTGTATGTATGTAATGTATGGACTTTAAAATGGCTGGGCCGATTTTGATGAAATTTTCAGGGAATCCTCAGAATATTCAGGCTGGTGACACTGTGAAGTCTGATTTTTTATTTTCAGTCTGTTGGGGGAAGGGTGTTAAGATGAAGTAATAAATAAAATTAATTTCCAATTTACTTAAATACATGTGTTTCTTTTTTTATTGAGCCCATATCTAAACCATATGTAAATTATTCCGTGAAAAAACTTTATGATAGGTATTCCATGAATTTTTATTTGAAGACTGAAAAAGTTCGTTAAAAGCTCTATTTAAATCGTGTGATAATATAACACTAATGGGCCAGCAACGCCCTAAAAAAAAATATTTTTTTTGGCAAAACGAAGTTTGCCGGGATCGCTAGTATTTGTATAAAAGATATATATATGTATTGATATTTTGTGAATAGCATTACAACTGTCATACCTCGTCTAGGTCACACTTTACGAAATCCAAATATAAATATATTATCGTACATGGGGCGAAAAGTTCAAAATATATATTCATAAGAGATATGTGTATTGATATTTTGTGAATAGCATTACAACTGTCATACCTCGTCTAAGTCACACTTTACGAAATCTAAATGATACAAAAATCTCGTACATGGGGCGAAAAGTTCAAAATACTTTAACGTAAAAGCTTTCCACTAAATACTCAATAGAATTTCGATAAGATATTTAATAAAGGACCTGGTGACCCTGTGTGTTTTTCTGGAAATGAGTCCGAAAATGCCCTCAAAAACACCAGAGAGCTCTCGGTGAGGTCTGGATTGAGGCAAGGGGGTCTTGAGGATATGAAACTCTTCAACTTCTCAGTAGAGAAGTGATGAAGAGCTAAGCAGAATGAAACATCCGTGACCGACAAACGTAACGCTAGTGGTATTGTCCTGTCGTGTAAGACACTCGGCGCCCTCTAGTGTCTTAGAGGAGTTTAAGAAATGAGCCGAAATTCAAGAACTGGTGATTATTCAAAAAAATGCTCTTTATGTCTGGTAGTTCATTGCCTCCAGTAAAAAAATACAACGACCTTACAATGCACGGCTATCCCTTGAGGTATTTTTACAGTCCCCCAGTAACAAAATAATGATATGGGTTCAGAGATGAAGGTAAATATTGTACTAAGCAACAGGTGCTATTACTGCACATGTTAGGAAAAGAAAAAGAAAAGCGGCACGTCACTTGGGAGAGAAAGAATTTGTATATATAGGCTGATTACTGAGAGGATCAGGAACAACACAGAACTTTCCACTCACAATACAATTGAAATAATAATAAATAAATAAAAGTGAACGTTTAGAAGATGCCACCAGTATATGTTTCCAGGCTGGGTCTTGTGAAGAGAAGAGGTAGACCACGACTGAGAGGGGAAGACGACTTGGGGGATGATGTCTGCCAGCTTGGAGGGCCGACCAACCAAGACAAATGCAAGTCCTTTTTGAAGAAGTCATGATCATTGCAGAGTCATAGCACCACGAAAAACATTATTTTTATTGTTGAGGAAAATGAAAAAATAGGTGATTAAATGATACTAGGAAAACATACAGAGAATTAATTATTTTCATTCTCCAGTGTCAAATATATGCAATTTCAAATTCACACTGCATATGATGTGTCACACTTCAATTCACGTTCAAATAATAAAGACTTTTAAACTAAACTAAGTTGTGTATGTATGTATGTACATATACCTGTGTGAACATTGTAATAGTCACAGAAACAATGGCAGATCCAATAACTAACCACCAACAGGGGCAGTTATTTCAGAAAACTAGATAAGTAGTGTCATTATTGTAAGTTAAATAATAAAGACCACCAGGTTATGAAGATGAGGGTGGTAGTAATAGCCCACACTTTAACTTCAATATAAAATACAATGGGTATGTTTTATCGCACTTTTTTAATTCTATAAATCTTTTTTATTTTTAATTTACCGACCCTCCCCAGTATCATTGTATTTTTAAATGTTCTTAATTTAACATATCCTTCAGTTATAAACTACAATAAATAAAATTTTATGATTTAACTCAACTACTGTTAAAACAAAAAGTAAATATTTCTCACAGAAAAATATTTATATAAAGAGAATATACTAGAAATTTCAACACTGATTTGCATGACGTAAGCGCACAAGGATCATCTGTTTGAAGATCCAGATCATTCTCTCGTGGAATTAATTGTGATATTTCGTCGTTTAGTGTAACTCTAATATTCAAAATGCCCAGAAGATCTGCGGGAGCGTAAGTATTTTCTCTTTTAAATTTCGGATTTTTTATTTATTTTTACTTTTGAACTATTATGCCTGCTGCAACAATTTTTATTTTTTAACTGAGGAGTTATTTTTCATATTTTCTCCCATTGGTTACGGATCAATAGTTATAACTTAGTTTTATTCATTTTTATTTATATCCAAATTTACGATCAAAATTGTTGAATATCTTCTATTTTCTATAAAAAGAACCTATTATTAAGGATTTTATGAACTTTAAACCGGTTTATGTAGTTGTAGGGTAGACACCTTACCAATTTTTATTTCGGTGTTTTAATTTACTTAATTGCATTATTTTAAGAAATTGAAGAGCTAAAAGGAAATCTTGGTTTATAAATTGAATTTGTGATATTTGTTAATGCTTCTGAATAATTGGTGTTATATTTTTAGCTTTATTTTTTTTTTATGGAATTAATTTGCTCAGTTGAATGAACTTTTTACTCAAAATTTTTATAACTTATAAATTAGCTACCTTTCCCGATTGTAATTTCATCACTATGTGTCATCTTTTCTAATTGAATTTCTTCCAAGTTAATTTGTCATTTCGCTGAATTAGCACATTTATTGATTTAAGCAATTATATTTTCATTCTTTTTGTAATTTGATAATCAGATCTATTCACTTATGTTTGCTTTTGGACTATAAGCCTTTCTAATTTTTTCATGTAATTTGAATATTTAATAATAAAAATGTGCATTTATCATAATATAATATGTAGTTGTACCTGGTGTGTGCCAGCCTTGTTTAATTAAGGCAGTTACGTATCATTTTTAGATATGGCTCATGTTTCTTTTTTCTGTGTGTGTGGGGGGGGGGGAAGTGTAACTTCTCAGATGGGATTTTATTTAATTCGATCAATTTTTTTTTTTTTTTTTTTAACTTTAAAACATTTAATTGTCTAATTTTAAGTAGGGCTTTTCAAGAAATTTAAATGTCTGTTGGATTCAAATTACAAACATTAAGGAGAAGAATAAATCTGAATATGAATACACTCACAGAAATCCAATATTAAATGTTTTAAATGTGCTTTATAATGTTTTCAATACGCTCAAGTTGATTCAATTCAATCAGTATACTACTGACATTAGTATTAAGTAGTTAATTGAAGATAATAAGCATGAATTCTATTAAGACATTAGTATGGAGCAAATGTAACTATAAATAAAATAATAGGATATATAGTGCTTTTAGCTTTATAAGAGTGCCCTTCTCTCTTAAAGTCACACTTTACGAAATCTAAATGATACAAAAATCTCGTACATGGGGCGAAAAGTTCAAAATACTTTAACGTAAAAGCTTTCCACTAAATACTCAATAGAATTTCGATAAGATATTTAATAAAGGACCTGGTGACCCTGTGTGTTTTTCTGGAAATGAGTCCGAAAATGCCATCAAAAACACCAGAGAGCTCTCGGTGAGGTCTGGATTGAGGCAAGGGGGTCTTGAGNTTTTTCTTTTATTTTCTTAGAGCATGAGCTTATTAGTCTATATTAAAGATTTAAATCATAACCCCCTTCACACATAAAATTTGTCTCATATTCAAGAAATACTAAATAGCAAAAGTCTACATAATTTTACACAGAATTTCTTAAAATGGCTGAATTGGGTTTAAAGTAAGTTTTGATTTAGGTCCTATATGTTCACCCATGTGCCTCCTTCATATAAGCTTGATATTCAATAACTCTCAAATTGGTTAAATTAAGAAATGTTTAACATTGCTTTACTGCCATACATCCCCTTATCAATATTGGGTTTGCACTGCTTTCCCAATAGCATTGAGGTATTTTGTTCTTACATTTTTTGTCTCTACATCAGTTATTTGTAAATAGGTGATTTTTGCTGGAATGTGTGGGAGTCTGAGAAAATTTAATCCATGTGTCAATTATTTATTTTATTAGTTTTATAACTATTCTACTGTAGTAAAATTATAAAACTTGTGAACTGTAAACTACTGTATCGTTTGCAATGAATTTTAAAATTAGTTTGCCCTGAAGTTACTAATTTTCTTTTATGAGCTTCATAAAGCAATTCTGTGCTTTTTTAAATAGCTACAATTTAAGTTGGATACTCTTATACTCACATAAATACGTGTTTTGTCACATTCACAAATAAAATAAAATTAGTCTAGAAGCAAGTTAAGAAAGTAAATAGAAGACTTATGCAGATTCTCTTCTTTAGAAAATTATTGCTATTGACAACATTTGTTTTTTTATGAAATCAAATGAAGGGGAGTGGGAGTTTATAGGGAAGTGAAATTGAATAATTTTCAATATCTTTATTATTATCAGTCTTATGAAAAAATGTTTAAAACTAAGTAGATTAAAAATGTAACTCTAGCAATATTTATAGTTTAATATGTTAACTAAAGTAGCTTTAGGAAGATATTTATGAATGTACCTAGGAAGTTGAACACTTAGTGGAAATGGCCATTGCTTCCCTTCACAGTTCATTTAAGTTTTTATGAACAAATCAGTCATTTAGTCTGGCACATCCATCCTTGATACAAAACAATGGACTTCATATGCAACAATAGAAATATGTACTCCTCCTTAATGACATTTTTTATTCGTATATAGTATGTACAAAACTGTGCTTAATATTTGGCTTATGGTTTAAATTGCATCAGGATATATTTTTCAAGTTTTGCATCAGGATATATTTTTCATGGGTTTATTTCTGAAGTTTTGAGTGTCTACTAGCCTTTTAAATTTAATTTTTAAGAATTGTTTCATTTTCATTGCAGACGGCCTGCTGCTCGAGCACCAGCTCGACCAGTTCAGCCAATGGCAGCCAAACCAGCTTCTCATCCACCAGCTAATGTTGCTCCTCAGCCAAGTCAACCTTCAACGATGACAGCACCACAGCAGCCTAGCATGTTTGCTCAAATGGCTGCTACTGCCGGTGGTGTAGCTGTTGGATCTGCTGTTGTAAGTTCTGTTGCCAATATAAAAATATGAGTAGAGCTGTTTAGCCTAATTTTCAGGTTTCTTAAAACTAAATTTATTTACAAATATTCAAATGCTTTATCACGAAAGGTGATGTCACCACTTGTGAATTTAAACATTTATGGGACACATCCTTCACATACATGACTTAGTTAAGATTTTGACACCATATAAGTCACAAGTCTAGATGATAACAGTGAACGAGTCCATTTTTCTCTCCAATCTCTTTATGTACATAATATGTATGTTACATACACATTCATAAATATATTATTGAGTATAGTATGAACTGTAGTTGTCTCAATACTTAAAGGCCCAGCTAGTTTATAATGCTTTATTGAGTCTTTAGTTAACCTTTTTGACTCCAAAAGACCGTGGCTATCAAAATGGGATGTGAGTGTCAATCCTGTGACCTACAGCCACATCCCACATCCTCTGTGATAACCTTGGTCATTTTTAATATGTTAAACATCTTTATGTGGACTACCCCTTTGGATATCACTAACATGGACTAAGGATCTTCATTTTACATAGCAAAGGAGTGACAGTATGGACAAATGTCAGTCTATTACTTAGAAGCAATAGCAACTCCTGTGACTGACACCCACATCCCTCATCTTCATAACCTGGTGGTCTTTATTCACCTCAACTTACAATAATGGCACTACTTATCTAGTTTAATGAAATAACTGCCCCTGTTTGTGGTTAGTTATTGGATCTGCCATTGTTTCTGTGACTATTACAATGCTCACACAGGTATATGCACATACATACATACACAACTTAGTTTAGTTTAAAGGCTAGTAAGACAGTTTCTATCAAGTATCTTATGTTACTGAAATGTATTTATATTTTTTATATCTGGGTGACCTAATTTTCAAAAGGTATTTGTTTTCTTTGATAAGAGTATCTTGTAATTTAAAAAAATGAAAGATATAATTAAGGAGGGGGCATTTATGTGTAAAAATATAGTTCTATTAAGTACATTTAAGTTGGAATGACTTGGGCTTATAAGGATGAAGCATTGTAACTTTGATATGCCTTACTGACTGTCAACCTATTTGATATTACAGTTATGAGATTATATTTTAATGAAAACATTGTCTGAAGTGTTTATGCGTGAAAATGCTTAACTCGAAGAAGAAGATACAAAGCCTATCCTTAAAATGGAATTTATATATCGCAGGAGTAGCCAATATTAATTATTTAAAGTCTTATTAATTGCTAATAAACTTTATTTTGTTACTCATTTGATTCCTTGACCCAATACTTCTATTATTATTATTGATTTATTTTTATTTCAGGGACATGTTGTTGGTGAGGGTCTGTCAAGCATGTTTAGAGGAGATTCTTCAGCTTCACATGCAGAACCTGTTGCTGCAGCTGCACCACAACCAAAGTCAGGCACTAATCCTTGTGCTTTTGAAATTGAGCAATTCGTGAAGTGTGCTCAGGATAATTCTGATATTTCACTTTGCTCAGGTTTTAATGAGGCTATCAAAATGTGCAAAGAAAGAAATGGTAAGTTTCTTGAACTTGGATATATAAATGCAAAAATAATTATAAAAATGTTAGTCTTTGTTTTACTGACAGGAAGCACTTAAAATATTGAGGGCGTAATAACCTAGGTGTTTATCGCCTAAACAAATGCATATCTATCTTAAAATACTGAGTATTACTTATTATTTAGCTATTACTTAGCTATTAATACAGGGGTGAAACCTGTTTTGTTCCCCCTCCCCCTCTCCAAGATACACTTATATATTCCCTCATTCTTCTGGTTTTCAACACAAGTAGTAACTATTTTTTAATATTTTTCTCATGTGAGATAATAATTTGTAAGTTTATTCTCTGCACCTCCTTGCTATGAAAGCAAACTATTAATGTTTGGCTGACTTAAAAGAAAATTGTAGTTGATAGCTAACATCTAATATACCCTGTTCCCACCAAATTCTAAAAAAATGTTACGACCTTAAAAACATTATATTTAACTATTCATTTATTTTAGTAGGTAATACAAAAAGAGGAAAATGAGAAAATGAGGAAATCAATAAAGGTGTCATTGATCTTATTGTACATATACCAAGTACAAAGAGTTTTATCAATTACATTGGAACAAGAACAAATGTTGATTGATTTCTGAAAATACATATATATACATAAATATTCAAATATGAACTATATCCATAAATTTAGGGTTTCTTAAGCTCTTAAACAAATTTTTATTCTTAATCAATAATATCATAAATTTTATGATCAAATAAAGAAAGATAAGTTCTTAGATGATTTTAGTTGGGGTTCGGTCAAGGTAGATCCAAAAAAATACAAATTAAAAAAAAGTGTATTTTTTAAAAAGATTATCTGCCAACGTTTTTGGCTTACATTATAAGCCATCTTCAGGGCTGCCTATCATGAAGACTAGAGAGGACAGTACGTCCCTAAGTTCACATTTCCATGACTGAGGAGAAAAAAAACAAAACAAAAAAAAAAACTATCTTTTCGTGTCGAAAGCCGAAACATTGGCAGATAATCTTTTTTAAAAAAATATACACTTTTTTTAAATTTGTATTTTTTTTGGATCGACCTTGACCGAACCCCAACTAAAATCATCTGAGAATAATATCTACAGTAAAAAAAACTCAACATTTAAAGATAAGTTCTATCCAACAAATTGAATCTTATGGGGTAAAGGGCCTGACTATCACTGGAATATTCGGGTGACATATTAAAGGTGAACATATTCCTCTTCTCTTCTGGTTTTTCGTCTGTAATTTTTACATACTTCAGACTGAGCCCTATTCATTCCTAATTAAGGTTTTTTGATGTTTCAATACTAGATTTAGATAGATTGTATGAATCTTGTTTTTTATGTGTTTTTCTTTCTTTTTTTTTTTCAGGTATTTTGTCTCAGTAGGTGTCTTGTTATTCTTCAAGGATGTAGTCAAGTCTGTTAAACAGTAAAAGGATAAATGTTGTCAATACCAAATTATGAATAAAATGTTATAAATGACAGTAGTTAGTAAGCTCTAAGCCTGTATCGTTTGTAATATTACATTGGAACAAGAACAAATGTTCTTTCATGGGGGATCCCATGATCTCCCCCCCCCCCCCCACAAATTAGTTAAACACAATATGTGTAATTTTTGTGTTTAAAATGATTGCTGATTGCTTGTAAATATTCCTTTCAGACATTTTATTACATTTAATAATATTATAATAGTGTTGTATTATGAATTATTATATTTTAATTCAATCAACATTAGTTAATCCTCTCAAAATTCTGTTGTTCCTTTGAACCTTAGTGATTGCTTTAAGANTTTTATATTGTATTTACTATTTTGTTCACTACTGAAATAAATAAATGTAGCAAAATGTATTTTATATTTAAAGTGGTGTGTTATTTGACTTCTTCAACAAAATTTAAGATTTTCCATAATTCTCACAAAAAAACAATTATTAACTATTATACAAAAAGATAGTGTTGCTTTAAAAATATTTATTTTAGTTTGGATTACATTTATATATGTTTATATTAAAGGAGGAAGGGACAAAATTAATTGAAACTAACAGACCTGCAATCAGATTATAATGTAATATATGGAATAAAAACAACTTCACTCCTATTAGTGTCGTGTTAAAGTTAATATCAGTTAAATTTTAATGTAATATTCTAATTAAAATGCTTTTCTTACACATTCCTTATAGGAAGTAGCAAAATATTTTTTATCTCATAAATACGGGGTTCAAAATGGGAAAATACTTAGTTTTTTATGAAGAGAACTTAAAAAAAAAAAAAAAAATATGCTGGTAACAATTGTGAAATAATTATGAATTATTTTCATAAGATTAAGTAGGTATTTTTAATTTGGTTTATTAAGGTTTACATACAGCTACAAGTGCCACTATACTTCCTTCCCTCAGTTTTACTAATTCTTACTCATGTATCTTCATGTCTAAATTATTAAATTATTGAGGATTGTAATGAGTTGATTTACTAAAACCTATTAAGAAACCTAGAAATAGGGATTATAGTTTCCCATATGTGTAAAACTGCAGATATTTTTTTCATAATGGCTATTAAGTGTCAAGTTTTATAAAATTTCATGAGATGCTTATTAAGAACTTCAAAAACTCATTGAATTCTTAATTATTTAAGAAAGAAGGAGTTCCGAGCACCACCATCTATTTAGGAATAATAAAACTAGATTTGTATATAGGCTTCTTTCCAAAAATAATGAAATGAGTTTGTTTTTATCTGAAAGTTGGCAAGGAAGAAAGAGGTATACTTAAGATTTTTTTATATATTTTATTGTAAAATTGTCAATGCAGAGTATTTTTACAATTACATTAAACAATTTTAACAATTACTTTATAAAAGTTTTACACAAAATAATTACATGACATAATGGCAAAACTAAACTAATAACATCAAACCTAGTAGCAAAACCACCTAATATTAAATTATAAAACTTATATTTTTTCGTCCTAATTCTGGGAATTAATTAGTATATGTATGTGGAATTATAAATTTATAAAGAAATGACTGTCAGACTACGATATCTATTTTTAGTATACAATGTTTCATTTTACTCTGAAGTCACATTGAATCATTAAGTGCTTAGAATAGGGTTATTTATTGAATAACATTGAACAAATGGCCTTCAAGGCTTCTTATGCTTATGACACACTCCTTTGTCGAAATTAACCATGACCATTTTGCATAAATGTGGCTGAATTTCATTGATATGGCATTGAATCTCCTTAAATCCACTGGTGGTTGTTGACTTAGACCTGTGTTTTCAAATAAACCCTTAAAAAGAAATCTGTGTTAAATCACCTAGTAACACTCATGCAGTAACTGTATTGTTCCACGGGCAGTATGACATGTGGCAATGTCTTGTTGAAACCATTATATTGGCTAAATCAATATCATCCAATTTCGGCAAAAAGAACCATCTTGCCACCATATTGTGCATCAATAACAGTCACTGCTTGACCAGCCTCATTTTCAAAAAAGTATGGTCCAATTGTGCCTCCAGCCCAAAATCCACATTGAACAGAGACATATTGTGGATGCATTTGTTTTTCGACGATCACGTGTGGGTTCTCAGAACTCCTAAAGTGGCAATTTTTGAGATTAACAAAGGTGAAAATGTGCTACTTTGCTTAGGATGATTTTGCTCGAAATATCAGCATCCATTTGTTTGATGTTCAATAATAAATTCAACGAACTCTTCACTGGTCACTAGACTTCAGTTATTGTGTTAATATTTTAAGCATGATGGCTCAGATCTTTAGTGAGTATATACTGTATAGAGTTTGAAATTTGTAATTTTTGTCCTCAATGTTGTATTGATGTTCCTCATATTGCCACTCTCTCGTATTGCTTCGCACGGCTTGTTTTTGGATGACCAGTGTGTTTGCTGTTTCCAATGGATTCAGTCTCCCTG
Source organism: Oncopeltus fasciatus (assembly GCA_000696205.2). Lineage (NCBI taxonomy): Eukaryota > Metazoa > Arthropoda > Insecta > Hemiptera > Lygaeidae > Oncopeltus > Oncopeltus fasciatus. The sequence continues at coordinate 170,166 of KZ808325.1, forward strand.
AATTTTTCCATTAATCTCTTCACTGCTGAAAAAGTTAAAACACTTTTCCGACCATATTTTGAATGAAATTTTTGAAAAGCAGCCGCCAAGCTATCATTATTTTTGAAAGATTACTAAGACATGTTGTTGTTCTATGTTCAACAATAATGCTCCATTTTTACTAACCCCAAACTGTCAGCTGTTGAATGCTGTTTTTTTTATGGTTGCCAAAACTTTACTGCTCAAATGGCAACATATTCAAATTTTGCGTTAATTTTGGGACATCCTTTGCTATATTCAGTAAACCAGTATGCACTTGAGTTCCTAATACCTAAAACTCAATTTACAATATCAGATATAAAATATGTTCACAATAAATCAACCCAACATTTATCTTATTTTTAGCTAATTCTGGAGGAATAATGCTCTTGAGGTTAATCTCATGATTTATATTTTTAAACTTTTTTTTTTTTTTTTTAAATTCAACAGATCACCAACGATCTTGCATTAAAGAAACTGTGTATTATGTTGAAATAGGCATTTAAACAGACTAAGAAAAATTTGGTCTGTTAAAATGTCTATATGTTTGTCTGTAGCGTCAACAATTTTTAAAATAATGAAACTAAATTCGGTAT
>KZ808325.1:194642-216841 GCA_000696205.2 Oncopeltus fasciatus
AAAAAATCATCTTAGTCTAATAATTATAATTAATTTACCGTAGCTCATATTTATTTCTTTGGAATATGAATAACATTTTTAAAATAAGAACGTTGGAAATATGAATTCTTAATTATTTCCATATATTATCCATATTGTTTATATCGATGTAATTTAGATACTAATAAAATAGTTATGGCATTTTTAATAAAATTCAATGAGTCGTTTAAGCTTTTATTTTATAAGCACTGAACATTTTAAAATACAAATATGACCATTATTTTAAGATTCAAGTCGTAAATACCTACATAAATACAAATTTACCACATAAAGAGAGATTGATCTTTATTCTTCTTTAACATGTTTAATAAATTGGGCAATGACAATTAGCTATTAGCTAAGATCTAGACGATGGTTAAACCGTCTGTCAGTATCGAACTATGGACAAAATTCTTATAGATATTGAAATTAGATTTTCACGTATATTGTACTAAAACCTAGATTACTTTTTTTAGTTACTTCAAAATTTTCCGATAAGTAACACTAATAAATACCATTCAATAACAATAACCATTAAGTAAGGTCAACTAAATACACAGTGAACAATTACAATTGCCAACTTACCATTTCACTATATTCTTTCAAACTATACTAGATATAAATAATTCAAGCGTACTAGGTGTTTTCTAAATTGGAATAGATTACTTATTACAATAGTTGATTAATTACAAACTAATACAAAGGATTATAATTACTCTAATCATTTAAAATATGACTAAGGTTCTGATCACGAGATAACACTTTCTATGGGCAACATGGAAACGAAGTAAATATTCCCAAAAAGTGCAGTTTATTCTGTTTCTCCTTTGTGTAGCTCAGTGAACACATTTTTATTTTTTCTTCTCTTCGGGGCACATCATTTAATGAACGTTTTGCACAACGTGCTGGATGTTTGTGCTCACTTAATAAAGTTCCCTTTCATTTAAAATTTTTCCTTTTCCAATATATTTTCTAGATAACCTATCCAAATTCACTTTCTAAATAATATTCAATAGTGGTCTCCAGCTATTTTCAGCTACTGCCTAAATCATAATTTTCTCCCTGTCATCATAATAGCTCCGTTGTTGGAGAAAATATATACGAANGTTTGAAAAAAAAAATTATACTACTATATATTTGTCACTAAATTAATCATCTAAAAAAAAATCTATTAACCAGAAGTATCGTTAACTATAAAAATGTATGTAAATAAAGGTAAATTAGTACTAACAATGTGGAAAATGAAAAATTGGAATGGAGCAATGAGTGTAATAAGTGTGATTAATTCCGGATATTCTATTGACATGTACTTTGAGTACAGTTTATGAAATCAATGGGTGTAAATGATTATTTTCCAACATTTTTGTGATAAACGACACTATTCTGCGCTATAAAGGGAATAGCTCATCCCTTAATAATTTGTTACTAAATATATAACTGAATATGTTTTATTCGTATAAATGTTAAAAATAATAAATAAGCATTTCAAAATTTTTCACAAATTATGTTGTTCGGTTTTTCAAGACTTTAGAACAAGTCTGTCCTAGATTGAATCATTAATTCATTAAAATAAGATTGATCATTTTTAAATTCAGTGCCTATCTATGAATTCAGTGATTAATCATTTAAAAACTCATCCGGCTAATTACAAAATAAATTTTTGATAATTAAAGTAAATTCAGCATTCTTTCCATGTTTCATATAAGATTTACACGGAAAGTGGAAATAACATAATCTTACAAGCTCATTGGATCCAATATCAATTGGATTAGTCGTTAAATGAAAATGCTATAAATAATATAACAAAATAGTGTTCAAGACTTATTAAGACAAAATATTTCTTTCAAAGTTTTATAGAAAAATTACATATATTGGAAAAGGAAAATTTTAAAATGAAAGAGAACTTTATTAAGTGAGCACAAACATCCAGCACGTTGTGCAAAACGTTCATTAAATGATGTGATTTATTAGTGTTACTTATCGGGAAATTTTGAGGTAACTAATAAACGTAATCTAGGTTTTAGTAAAATATAGGTGAAAATCTAATTTCAATAGTTCACTGCAATTTTAGCTAAGTTGTCATTCATTTATGATACAAACATAATTTTACCTGTAAAAATTTTGGCCTCAGTTCGACTCTGACAGACGGTTTAACCATTGTCAAGATCTTTGTTACTAATTGTCTTTGTTCAATTAATTAAATATGTAAGTTCTTACTTCTAAATGTAAGTTCTAAAAATCTTCTTAGATTGTTATCTGTCTATCTATATGAGTACACATGTGTCCGATCCGCAATCTTGAAAGCATAACGTTCCATCCACTTAGAATGTCCCGCATAACCTTTCAAGTTGATCCTTATTTATAAAGACTTTTTCTTTTATGAATGTCTCAAAGTCTGGACCTGGAACCCTTGATGCAAATTTAAAGTTGCCAACAACAAAGGGTGCTCCACACACATCTTCGGTTTTAGACCAATCAGGGTAAATAAGTTTTTAATAGTGATCCATTTTACATATTACACTCTTGATTATGGCGTTAGATTGTTATCTGTCTTTAGTATTATTTTTTTAGTTCCATTATCTGCATAGTAGTTAAGGTCACGGGATGTTTGGTAAATGGTAAGTTCTTTGTTATTTTGGGGTATGGTATGTTATGTAGTAGTAGATTCTTAACAGAGTAATTTGTAGATTATTTGAAAGAAAGTCAGAGTTCTTAGTTGTCTATACAAATGGTGAGGCTAATCTCACTAACAGAGTCACTGCATGCTAGGTGAAAATCCTACCAGCAACAAAATAATTTAAACATTAATTCATAAACAATTAATGCGAGGGAATAGAATAAAAAATTTATCTGTCTCAGCCAGGACTCGAACCGGATCTCCTAAGGAGAGTGATCCAGGTTCGAGTCCTGGCTGGGACAGTTAGATTTTTAATTCTATTCTCTCGCATTAATTATTTAAAATCTACGTGGAATAATATGCCACAACAAAATTAATATTTATTAATTCGTAAAATGTAATCTCTCTCTCTCCTCTCTCTCTCTCTCTCTGTCCCCCTCCCTTCCACCCTCCCTCACTCCCTCCCACACTCTCTCTCTTTCTCTCTCTCTTTCACATACACATATAGACTTTTTTGGGCCTTCTCACTATTATTAGATCCCTATACAAACAGTGAAGCCAATCTCACGCTCAAACACTACAGTTAATGTAAATAACCCTAGATCGAAGTTCAAAACATTTAATCTCCTTCTCTTTCTCACTTTGGTGAAAAATTATTCAAAACATTCAATCTCTTTCTCANGTGTGTGTGTGCGCGAGAGTGTGTGTGATTTTTATTTGGTCCTATTGTTTAGTTTTTAGAATCTACCTTTCGGGGAAATAAATTCTCTATTCCGTTTTAAATAACGTTATGACGACGGATGAAGGACTAACACTTCTGTCCACTTACACACAAAAATCTATGCGATACCATAGATTTTGAATATAATATCATAATTGATGATTTCATAAGTTTGAACATAATTCCGATTTTCATATAAAAGTTTTTTTTTTAATTTTTGAGACCAATAGCTCTGACACAAATGAAAAATTACAAATAATACATAAAAATACATTTATTGAATGTAACCTATGAATATACGTTTATAATAATTTTTCGTGAAGTTATTTAAATTCATTTTTCTAAATTATAACTAAAAATTTTCTCTACCCAATTCTTTTTAGATAAATAGCTTAACGTAATTTGGCTTTACTCCAATTTTACAATAATAATTAGACAAAAACTATTCGAGAAATAAGAAATATGGACCTTCAAATTGTTATATCTATATATATTTCTCATACCTTATATTCTCCGTCTTCATTGGTTTCTGTACATCATCTCCCGTTGGCGAGCGCTTTCGGACATTGTCCATCTTCTGGCTGAATACATACNATTAAGTGTTTATATTACAAATAAAAATCTATTGCAGATTAACAAATGTTTGTTGTGATTAATATACAGAGTGAGATATGAATCTTTGTAAAAACAGATGTTTTACATTGTTTGTGAAATTATTATTGGCTGGTACCCTTCTCCTCTATTTACTTGCTTCCTCCGTCTTTAGCATTATTATGGAATTAGCTATATGAAATTCATTAAGTAATAAATACGCAAATAAATTTATATTTTTGTGTACAAAATAAATGTTTTGGGCCAAAATAAGGTATTTTTCTTCTCTGTAAAGAGATTACCAGCTGTGTATTTAGTAATAAAAAGAAAAATAAAAGAGTGGACTTACCTGATAAAATTTTCTCATCAGCTGTCATTTCCTTATAAAAAGTGTATGCCGGGTTTATAGGCATCTCATCTGCAAGGCTGCGCTTCTCGCAGTCAGGAGTACAGGAACCTGCAGTAAAGAAAGGTGAGTGAGCGAGATCACTTGATATTACTTAAGGTGACACAATCTCCTAGCTAAGTGCGATGTACGACTGAACGCCTTCCGACTCGGGCGGCAGACCTGAATCACCCCCCACGTCATCCTCGGCTCTGACTCAAAGCTGAGACTACAGGGATCCAATGTATGTTTCCAACACAATTCCCAACTCTTCTAGACTTTTTTTTTCTTATATGAGAATATCAAATTACTCTNTATCTTATATAATATTTATTTCATTACCAATATCCATATTTAATGAAACAGAAAATAAAGCACTCAAGTGCGTTATTGTGTGTGTGCGTGAGTGTGCTTGTGTGTGTGGTATTATTAGTATATATATATATACACGTGTGTGCACGTTCGCTGTCTATTATCTTCCAAAATATCTTCGCTTGCTACACATCATTCTACAATCTAACTGTAGTGGTCTACCTTCTTCGGTTTGAGTATATTCTGGTATGCTATAATAAGTAAATGTACTAAACAAACAAATGCAATATATAAAAGCGTAAATGACTATGATCGACTCGAAGATGTGGAAGGAAAAAAAAAATCTTTAGAAATCTTTGGAAAATTTTCTAAGAAGCAATACATCTGTAGAGTCATGCCGCAGTCCACTTATTTTTGCGTCGGGAAGCTAACCTAAGTGGGTATCTCTAAAGATTTATGGGGTTGCAAACTTTGACACATTTAAAGATAAGCTGCCTGCCTTTCATTACTACCTTCCAAGAAGTGACTGGATAATCCCAGACCTAGGGGTGGTCTTGGGGCTAAATCTCACCCCGTCGTCTAGACCTAGAACGTTTTTCCCCTTTCGCTCTGGAATTTTTGACTTGGAAATAACAGTAATAATAATTATTTAATGCAAAGTTTTACGAGTGTCCCAATAGCAACGAAGATATTACGATTATAAATTTTGGTCTCACCTCTCACACCTCCCATAAAACACTTGCTATTCATCCAAAAAAAAAAATTAATTTGAAGGTTTATAACAATATCCTAAATCACTCACAAAATTACTTTCATAAACATCTTCATTGTAGAAAGTGTCCTGCGATATAAATTTTATTGATCTACATTTTACACATTTTTTTCGTATATATATTCTCCAACAACGAAGCTATTATGATGACAGGGAGAAAATTATGTTTTAGGCAGTAGCTGAAAATAGCTGGAGACCACTATTGAATATTATTTAGAAAGTGAATTTGGATAGGTTATCTAGAAAATATATTGGAAAAGGAAAATTTTAAAATGAAAGAGAACTTTATTAAGTAAGCACATTCATCCAGCACGTTGTGCAAAACGTTGTTACTTATCGGGAAATTTTGAAGTAACTAAAAAACGTAATCTAGGTTTTAGTAAAATATAGGTGAAAATCTAATTTCAATAGTTCACTGCAATTTTAGCTAAGTTGTCATTCGTTTATGATACAAACATAATTTTACCTGTAAAAATTTTGGCCTCAGTTCGACTCTGACAGACGGTTTAACCATTGTCAAGATCTTTGTTACTAATTGTCTTTGTTCAATTAATTAAATANTGTCCTAGATTGAATCATTAATTCTTTAAAATAAGATTGATCATTTTTAAATTCAGTGCCTATCTATGAATTCAGTGATTAATCATTTAAAAACTCATCCGGCTAATTACAAAATAAATTTTTGATAATTAAAGTAAATTCAGCATTCTTTCCATGTTTCATATAAGATTTACACGGAAAGTGGAAATAACATAATCTTACAAGCTCATTGGATCCAATATCAATTGGATTAGTCGTTAAATGAAAATGCTATAAATAATATAACAAAATAGTGTTCAAGACTTATTAAGACAAAATATTTCTTTCAAAGTTTTATAGAAAAATTACATATATTGGAAAAGGAAAATTTTAAAATGAAAGAGAACTTTATTAAGTGAGCACAAACATCCAGCACGTTGTGCAAAACGTTCATTAAATGATGTGATTTATTAGTGTTACTTATCGGGAAATTTTGAGGTAACTAATAAACGTAATCTAGGTTTTAGTAAAATATAGGTGAAAATCTAATTTCAATAGTTCACTGCAATTTTAGCTAAGTTGTCATTCATTTAGTATACAAACATAATTTTCACCTGTAAAAATTTTGGCCTCAGTTCGACTCTGACAGACGGTTTAACCATTGTCAAGATCTTTGTTACTAATTGTCTTTGTTCAATTAATTAAATATGTAAGTTCTTACTTCTAAATGTAAGTTCTAAAAATCTTCTTAGATTGTTATCTGTCTATCTATATGAGTACACATGTGTCCGATCCGCAATCTTGAAAGCTTAACATTCCATCAACTTAGAATGTCCCGTTCAAGTTTTTTTTGTATAACCTTTCAAGTTTATCCTTATTTATAAAGACTTTTTCTTTTATGAATGTCTCAAAGTCTGGACCTGGAACCCTTGATGCAAATTTAAAGTTGCCAACAACAAAGGGTGCACCACACACATCTTCGGTTTTAGACCAATCAGGGTAAATAAGTTTTTAATAGTGATCCATTTTACATATTACACTCTTGATTATGGCGTTAGATTGTTATCTGTCTTTAGTATTATTTTTTTAGTTCCATTATCTGCATAGTAGTTAAGGTCACGGGATGTTTGGTAGATGGTAAGTTCTTTGACATTTTGGGGTATGGTATGTTGTGTAGTAGTAGATTCTTAACAGAGTAATTTGTAGATTATTTGAAAGAAAGTCAGAGTTCTTAGTTGTCTATACAAATGGTGAGGCTAATCTCACTAACAGAGTCACTGCATGCTAGGTGAAAATCCTACCAGCAACAAAATAATTTAAACATTAATTCATAAACAATTAATGCGAGGGAATAGAATAAAAAAATTATCTGTCTCAGCCAGGATTCGAACCGGATCTCCTAAGGAGAGAGATCCAGGTTCGAGTCCTGGCTGGGACAGTTAGATTTTTAATTCTATTCTCTCGCATTAATTATTTAAAATTTACGTGGAATAATATGCCACAACAAAATTAATATTTATTAATTCATAAAATGTAATCTCTCTCTCTCTCTCACCTCTCCCTCTCCCCCTCTCTTCCACCCTCCCTCACTCCCTCCCACACTCTCTCTCTTTCTCTCTCTCTCTTTCACATACACATATAGACTTTTTTAGGCCTTCTCACTATTATTAGATCCCTATAAAAACAGTGAAGCCAATCTCACGCTCAAACACTACAGTTAATGTAAATAACCCCAGATCGAAGTTTAAAACATTTAATCTCCTTCTCTTTCTCACTTTGGTGAAAAATTATTCAAAACATTCAATCTATTTCTCACTCTGGTGAAAATTCTACCAGGAGTAAAATAAACTAAACATTAATTCTAAACATTAAGTTTCTCACAATCTCTTTCTCATTTTCTGTGTCTTCTCGCTCCCTTCCATCTCTCTTCCAAACACATATACTTTTTTTTTTTTCCTGGAGCATTTTTAGACGTCATTCAAGCATTTGACCTAGTATGGCATACTGGTCTATTATACAAGCTCAAGTATATTCCCAAGCACCATTTACCTAATCCTTAAGTCTTATCTCTCTAACTGTTTATTTATGATCCGACAAGGATCACAATTTCTGAACACTTCCCTGTAAAAATGAGCGTTCCACAGGGCAGTGCATGGACCTATCCTTCATATCCTATACCCTACAGACATTCCTACCCATCCAAATACCCTCTTAGCCCTCTTTGCAGATGACAAAGCGATCCTTTCCTCTTATCCTGATTCCAGAACCTTTTCCTTAATTTTACAAAATTATCTTGACACTATTTAACAATGGTGCGATATATGGAGGATAAAAATAAATGAATCAAAGTGTGCACAGGTAATTTTCTAATTAAGGAAAGCTTCTCCATATAACGTTACGTAAAATAACATTCCTTTACTACTTTCTGAAAATGTCCGTTATCTCGGTTTTCATCTTGACTCACGATTTAACTTTTGCGAACATATTGTAACCAAGTGACAAGAGCTCAATAGACGCCACAGACTCATAAACAGTGACTCCCACATCATCACAATAGAAAGAACTGATCCAATATAAAACACTTATACGACCAACCTGGGCAAACGCTGCAGAACTCTGGGGTGCCGCTAAATCTTCCAATATCCAACGAATACAATTCTTTCAATTCTAAATCCTAAACATAATTGAAAAATACTTCATATTATGTCTCCAATTCCACCCTCCATCGAGATTTTCTTCCACCTAACATCCCTTCCGTCCAAGATCTTATCTCCACCCGCTTCACAGTAAACTCCATTTTCATTCTAATTCATACGCCTAATACCTAAAGTCGGACTCCAATCCCTAAAATCCACCCCAACAACTGAAACGAAGCTGACCTTCTGGGCCTTATTTATAAATTAACTGGGAGTGGGGTCGATGGTCCTATTTTCTATGGGAAGTGATTTTCTTTTCAATTATTATAAATTTTTTTTTTCACAGGAGCACTGGCCGTTTATCTCGCCCATGCTATTGTAACTCACAGCTAATAGTAAATTACAAGATGTAACTTATTTTACAGTAAGTAATGAATAAATTAATAAATAAAGAATAAGAGTTTTGTTTAAAAAAATTATTGAACATATGGATATTAAAGAACATATATTATTATTATAAAACTACATTGCCTACCTGAAATTTAATATTACTCAAATAACAACAAATATATTAGGGTTATAAATTTTGGTCTCTCTTTAAATTCCCTCTTTCTACATTCAGTTTCAATCGAAATTAACAAACTGTAGAGGTTTGCTATTAACCACCTAAATACCGAATTCGGTTCCCATATCATAAAAATAAATGGGCCCAACAAACATCTAAAATTACTTTCTCTAATATCTTTATTTAAATGTATTTTTTTTATTTCAATATTGTTAAAGTATTTTTTTATAAAATAACATTTCACACTTTTTCGTAAAATTTTTAGCACTAATAATTACGAAGATATTTTAAATTTTAGTCTCCCTCTATATTTCAATCCCCTCTGCCGATTTACTCCATAAACGGATTTATATATATATATATATCGTGCTTATAGCAGACAATATATATATAATATTTTTATTTGAAGATGAGTGGTAAAATCTTGTTCTTACTTGCTAAATATGTTGATTTAATCTATTTGATGTATTCTAACTTTAATGAAGAAAATATTCTGATAAACGAATGAATTATTATGGCTAAATGTAACATAGCGTTGATTGTGGGGAAACATTCTATATAAAAACTACATTTTTACTTCATGGGAAAACATGGTTAATTATTATAATATTTAGACTATTACAGCGCTATGATTATTCTAAAATTTGAATATTTTTATGAGGAGGTCTGAATTAAAAAGATATACTATTTTTAAAGTGACTGGGCAAAAATATTGCCGATATAATATCGGTGTAATACTTCTTTATAAACGTCCAATTTTCCTGATTGTTTGAGTTTTATTTTATAAATGCATTATTTAATTTGAATTTGATTATAGAAGCATTGTACTAAATATAAAATAAAGGAGAAGAGGAGGTAAAATAACCTTGGATTATAAATGTAAGTACATTTTTTTTATTTAAATAAATAAATAAATATGTTTCTATTATCTATTTTGCCGACCAGGGCTGGATTCTCATTCACCACTAGCCAAACTTCCTCTGGCGTCACAAGGATCATCTGCAAACAAAAAATATATTTTTATTATGAACATATCAATAAATTTTAAAAAATCATTCTTAAATAGAAATAATGATTGCTTAAATTATCGCCATAGAATAAAAAAAATTATTTTCTTAAAATCAAAATTAACAATAATTCAATTATTTCATTATTTTAAATAATACTACCAAAATAAAATAAAAAAATATGGGTAAAAAAAGGTCTTTCTCTAATATCAAAAATGTTTATTTTTCTAGAAATTCGATGTCAAAATCACTATTGATTTGCCTTAACTGAGCTCTTGTTCAGGAGGCGAGATCAGAACACACGAGCTCTGATATGGGAGGTTGATAAAGCTTTTTACAACAAAGTTAAGGATGAATGAATCTTTTTTGAAAATTTAGAATGCTTTTTGCAGAAGTAATGAATGTATAAAATCACTTTCTGCATATGTTATTATATATATATAAAATTTCTAAGTATTATAATAATGAAGAAAAATATACACAATTTTAAATGTTGAATTTATGTAAATGCCCACTACTAATATTAAAATTAGGGAACTACAATATGAAACACATTTTTTCACAAATGAAAATATCAGCCAATCCCAATTGCAACATATTTCTCTATATAGATATACAACCTAAAGGTCAAATGTGTAAAAATAATATAGTTTTTAATTTTAGTTATTTTAAAGTTTAGAGTAATTTTAAATACTTTGTAATTTTTATTTTAGTGAAAAACCAAACAAAAATTATGATATCAAGGCATTTGTCAGAGTTACACAACTGTCAGTTGAATAGAGATAACTGCTTAATAACACCCCTAAAAACTTACGAGTAATTATGTACCACAATGGAAGGGGTCAAAATATGAACTCCAAATTTCAAAAAAATTAATCGAGTTGTATGCAGCACCCATTTGAATTATTACTATTTGATTTTCAGGTTCTACATATTTTGAAATGCCAAATATCGAAATACAAGGATAATTTGGGTCGATAACAAAAAGCATATTGTTTTTGAAAATGAAATGAGGAATATAAAGAAGTGGTTTACACTTTTAAAACAAGGAGGCTTATATGTATGTTACACTTGGACCGCATCCATAGTCGAAACGTCAAAAACGTGCACCAGCTTCGGACACTAGCTACTTTTTTTTTTTAAGAACCAAAGGAAGAAAAGCAATAACTTTCGTTAAATTAAACTATCGCAATAGCGGCGTGCGTAAAACGAGCACAAGGTATCTTTAAGTTCTGTTCGATGGAAAACAGTTTATTAGGGCAGGCATCGTGTGGGGGGTTCGGAATACTTGTCTAGGTCCATCCGTAAAACGTGGCTGGTGACTAAATCACGAGCATGCTGTCGCAAGTCGGATAAGGGTAGAGAAGAGTACAAAGATACCAAATAACAGTTATCCCCCTTTTTATTGTTATGAAAGAAACAATTTTTTTCTTAAAGATAAAGAATATGAAAAAAAATAAGTTGACTTACCTTCATCACACTTTATGATGATTTCGCGGAAGAGATGAAGCCTCTCTGGAATTTTATCCTTAGAATTCGAAGTCTACGTCCATACGTAAAATGTGGCTGACTCTAAGCCGGTTTCTGAGCGCGGACTGGTGAGAGATCGACCTGGGAGAGGATTACGCCTTAAGACTTACTTTTTGAATGTGTAGAATCATCTTTTCCTCGAAGAATAGACATTTCTACTTTTTGGATGTGTCGAAAAGTCCTTTCCTCGTAGGACTGACATTTCTATGATAGGACGTAAACCTGAAAGAAAAAGTAACAATTTTGCTACTGATCTGATATTGAATGACTATCTAAAATTAAAATATTTATAAAATTTAACTTAAGGTCTTGAAGGTAAAAACTCCTATAAGATATGGCAATTGCTAGCTATTCCTTTCTGCAAACTCTGTTCTTTCTCCTAAGATCATGTGAGAATGGTCGGGGTTTCGGCCAGGAAGAAAAAAAATATACACCAAAATTTGGAGTAATATTTTTATTTATGCCAACGTTTCGGCTTAACTAGTAAGCCATCATCAGGGCAATGGCGTTGAGTGGAGAAATCTCCCCAGGGTGGTTGTTCACATTGTAAACTGCAGAAAACAACTGTTGAGTTGGATTAAGAGGACTTAACCTAACCAACTGGATACATACTTGGTGACGCCTTTTTCGCAAAGGCATTAAAGAGCATGAACACATATTTTATTGAGTTAAATTTCACACCAATATNATTAATTCATATTCTTTCGACCATGTCCTCCTAAATAAATACATTTCTGAAACCCTCTCAACAGACTACTAAGGCAATGCTCAACAGACCACTAAGGAAATGGAAGATTACTCTTTAAAGTGAGAATTCCTTGAAGAAGAAATAAAGATAATTCATTCCTTGGCATTCAGTATTCATCAGGGGAATAATATTACTTCCTTGGTCTGATTGAACATCTTGGAAGTACCCATTACTAATTCCAAATGTTTCACACAAAAACAAATTCCAATTTTTAATAGTTTTTAACTACTTCACTACTTTGTCCTCCCACGAAAAAATCTTAGGGTCTAAGAGGAAAGGGCTATCTACAGGTATCCATCTCATTCCATACACTCATGGCACTAGAAAGGTTTTAATTTAGTAAAGATTGCTCTTTGGATTGGACTCAATCCTGCAGCCCCTAATTTAGGAGTCCGGAACTGATTTTCTAGCTTGAGCCGTCGCCTCATGGCGAGTGGCATGTATCGCTTCAAGATATCCAAACCCCCACGTTTAGAATTGGACAAAGGTCAATCCCCTGACATCTTAAGGACCAAGTGTTGTCTTGGGGGAAATCCTAGGCATACGACCCACATGGTGTCACCATATTTACACGATTCTGCAGAAAGCACCACTGTCCTCAAACTTATATATCCACTTATTATGAATCTACTTTAACAAGAAGACACACTTGATTACGAACGTGCATTACTCTTCTGCACAAGTCACTTATCCCTCTAATCCTCTCCTACGCTTGTCCTGGCTGGTGTAGCGTCCGTAACATCGAATCAGAAACAGACTCGTTGAAGTGTCTAGTACTCCAGGTTTTGAATAATGCTCTCTAATTCGTCAAGAACAGCTAACACACACAAACACTAACGGGAGACGCTGTCTTCTGCCATTTGAGGACCACGTTAGACAACTCTTTGAGAAACTCAACGTTGTCGCCTTCAGGTGTCATTAGTTTCCTTCTTTTTTTGTGACTAAAACCTCACCTTTATCAAAACACATTAAGGATCAGTCAACGTTTCGTATTTTATTTGTCTTTATTTTTATTTACATCATTGTGAAAAAAAAAATTATACATTAGTCCATGTTAAATAATTTTTTTCCTCTAATAAACACTAATCTCCAAACCTATATCTGGTACTACACTTCAGTAGGTTGAAAAATAATGATTACTTTTATCGTAAAACTACGAAATCGTATCTATTAAACAATAAGTTCCATAAATTTTTATAAATGCATCTATGAAATCTATAAGAATTTTTTTGCTTGTACATTCTATTTAAATAATAACGCTTTTGAAGAAGAACTTTTAGTATTTATCAGTTATTAGTTAGTTATCTTGTGTGTCTTCCACATGTAGTGACTCACTAATTGCTTTCCAAAAATACCATTATTTTTACACCAATCCCCCCCCCCTCACACACACCATCGCCAAAGGGCGGGTTTTCGTCCTGAAATGTAAGATATCAAAGGCTCTAGACACTTATCACAACCCTAATAAATATAACATAAGAGTGAGAGTATGGCGGCTAAAACTGCAGTGTGCCAGGCAAACATGCTTGGAGGGAAGGCGATATCACTAGGTCAGCTGGTGGAGTTCTAAGTCACACAGCTATGGCTATCGGGGTTAACATAATTCATTTAGATTTAAAAAATAGATTTCCCACTTTTATAATAAAAAATAACGAGCATGACTACAAAATTATATATTACTCATGTAAAAAATTTAATACTGAGAATAAGAATAAATACGATCCCTAATTGATCCGGAGTGTATTTGGAGTGGGAAAACTCGGCCTTCTTAGCTACATTTTTAAATGTACGTCTCTCCTAGTCCTATTTCTTCCAGCCTGATTTCAGTTAGTAAAATGCTCAGAAAGTTTTGTGCAGAGAATCTTAAATAAAGAATTTGGTTTCTTTATTTAAAAAAAAAAAAGAAAACGAAAAGAGGACTTAACCTAACCAACTGGATACATACTTGGTGACGCTTTTTTTTGTAAAGGCATTAAAGAGCAAAACACATATTTTATTGAGTTAAATTTCACACCTATATAAATATATAATTACAATACATTCGGAATCCATCTTCACTGACAGTATTTCTCGATGCTACTGGGGGTGCTTCCACATCTTCGAGTCGAACACAGTCATGTATACGTTTTTAATTATAAAATATTAGTTTATTATTATTTTAATCAAGAAAGGCTATTGATATCCTACTGGATTGAAAATCCCTGTGGACCTGAAATATTTTTCCATAATCACACTTATTACACTCATTGCACCATTCCGATTTTTCATATTTCGCATTATTTGTACTAATTTACCTTTATTTACGTCGTAATTTAAGTATCGTTAACATTTTCCTAGATAACGATACTTCTGGTTAATAGATTTTTTTTAGATGATTAATTTAGTGACAAATATATAGTAGTATAATTTTTTTTTTCAAACAGTCATTAATTTGAATGAGAGTAATATGTTATTCTCATATAAGAAAAAAAAAAGTCTAGAAGAGTTGGGAATTGTGTTGGAAACATACATTGGATCCCTGTAGTCCCAGCTTTGAGTCAGAGCCGAGGATGACGTGGGGGGTGATTCAGGTCTGCCGCCCGAGTCGGAAGGCGTTCAGTCGTACGTCGCACGTAGCTAGGAGCTTGTGTCACCTTAAGTAATCTCAAGTGATCTCGCTCACTCACCTTTCTTTACTGCAGGTTCCTGTACTCCTGACTGCGAGAAGCGCAGCCTTACAGAAGAGATGCCTGTAAACCCGGCATACACTTTTTATAAGGAAATGACAGCTGATGAGAAAATTTTATCAGGTAAGTCCACTCTTTTATTTTTCTTTTTATTACTAAATACACAGCTGGTAATCTCTTTACAGAGAAGAAAAATACCTTATTTTGGCCCAAAACATTTATTTTGTAAACAAAAGTATAAATAATGAAAAGTAACAAAAATTGCTAGAATAAATTATCTTGATACAGGCGAGGTCGNTATATATATATATATATATATATATATATATATATATATATATTGTTTTTGTAATTATTACTTGCTGAATTACATGGCCCTAATTTAAAAGTAATAATAACAAAATTCTTCTTTTTAAGCAAACTAATCTAGCCTAGAGGCCATTTGATGGAGTTAAAATGGTTTTTCTTGTTGTTTTAGGAAAATTAAAGTTGAAATACCATTTTTATTGAAAATAAATCAATTTTAAATGAATTTTCTATTTATTTACTTATGTTCATTACATTAATAATTCTTCTCTTCAGCTAGTTGTCTCAATTATCGATTGTTTCTAATCCATTTTCTAATGATTAGCGTATACTTCGAAAATGATTAATTTGTGTCACTATTGTCTATTATCAAACGTCATCTATATATGTTTTATTTTAGTAATTTTTATGAATTATCTTATCACATTAATTGATTAGTTTATGTTAATTAAAATTGATATTTACTTTTCTATATAATAGCTGGCCGGAGGAGGTTCTCAAAGAAAGGAGGGTGAAATAATTTATAAGTGGTCAGTAACCTCCACAGTTCTTAGATATGTTTTTCAACACAGAGCGCTTCCAAGGGTAATGCCTCATCCTTAGTGCTTTATATACAATCCTAAGTTGGTCTACATATACAATGGGATATTATATATATATATAGCTAGACAGCTGAGAGAGTTCACCTCGACCAAGCACTGAGGAAGAGCCTTTAGCCCCGAAATCGCTCTGGAAGAAATATGTGAATGAGCTTACCACTTCTCAATTATTTCATCTACCTTTAATATTTGATTCTGACATTTCGTAAATAGTGTAACATACTTTCTTATTATTAGTAGAGAATTTGTTGGAGTTGGTCAAGATTATTATAAGAAAAAAAAATCAATTTAAAAATAAAGGGTTTTTTTATCTGCCGACTTTTCGGATTATAATAAAATGTTCATGAGATAATTAAGCCATCATGAGGCTTATCGTGATAGTGAAAGGGGACAATTTGTCACCTGGATCAAATGTTCATGACGAGTCATTTGGCGACGCTTAGTCTGGAGGACCATTTCGGGACACCTAAATCAGGGGCTGCAGTATTGATTTCAATCCAAAGAGCAATTTTTACTAAATTAAAACCATTCTAGTGCCATGAGTGTATAGAATGAGGTGGATACCTGTAGATAGCCCTTTCTTCTTTGACCCAAAGAGTTTCTTGGGAGGTCAAAGTAGTGTTGTTGTTTTTTTCAGAGCACGACTGCACCCTTAATTAGGCATTTTCTTAAAAAAATTATAATTTTTATGTGTTTGAGTATCAAAAACTTTCCAAGATTTAATGGAACCAAGGAAGTAATATTATTCCCCTGATGAATACTGAATGCCAAGGAATGAATTATCTTTATTTCTTCTTCAAGGAATTCTCACAAAAAGAGTCTTCCATTTCCTTAGTGGTCTGTTGAGCAATGCCCACCCGATCAGAGTGTTTCAGGAATATGTTTATTTAGTAGGACATGATCGCAAGAATATAAATTAATTATTCGATCAATTTATGTTTTATTGGGGGGAGGGGGGTATGCCAAGAAAACCCTTAGGAGAAAGAACAGATTTTGCAGAAAGGAATAGTTAGCAATTGCCATATCTTTTAGGAGTTTTTACTTTTAAGACTTTAAGCTAAATTTTATAAATATTTTAATTTTAGATAGTCATTCTCTTTAAGATCAGCAGCTAAATTGTGACTTGTTCTTTCAGGTGTACGTCCGATCATGGAAATGTCGGTCCTTCGAGGAAAGGACGTGTCGACACATCCAGAAAGTAAGTCTAACTATGTTTCAAATCTTAAAATAAAAATAAAAAACATTTAGGAAATGCGCAAACATAGATTTCCCATGATTAATTAAATACGTAAATATTTAAAATTATATATACGAAAAGGATAATGAAGGTAGAATGTCCTTATGCAACACTCACTTAAACTGTAGCTAAAAATTCCAGAAAAATGTACCTTCTTATCTACTGGAATTATGATCATTTGATAATGGTTAGGAAGTGCAGGCCACAGAGAATAAGAGCCCCTTTTGTTTTGAAGGACTTGGCACATTTGTCGCCCAAGGAGTATCGCCTGTGATGAGTCTTCATGCCTTGGGAGTACAAATGGCCGACATTTGTTTGCTGAAATTCACCCGGATTGCAACCCCTTCTGTCCAAATATCTCGGCTAACACATTTCATCCCCTCAGACATGAGTGGACCACATTTTTCTCCCTTTTCCAGTGCTCATCGCTCACACCCTATTGGGAAATTAGATCCGTTTCACTTTCAGACTTGTTGTTCCAAATTTCACGACCATTTTATTTTTAAAAACTTTACTTGCATTTGACATTTTTCGTCCGATTTTGATTATTAACGAAATTATCCTTAGTTTCTTAAAATTAAAAAATATGTCCTTTATAGAGTACGCACATATTAAATTTTGTTTTGGGTGTCTAGTTGGTAGGATAAAAGAAAATATCCCAGGAATAATATTTAAAATCTCTAATAAGAACTATCCCAATAGCTCCATTCCTATGTAATTCATCATAATTTCAGTAAGGTAATCAGAGAAGTTCGTAATCAGGATTACATTTATAAGCTTGAAAGCAAAAGAAAACTACTGTGATGCATTCTGAAAACGTTTAATAATTAGTCAACACGCTATTATTATAAATAAAGTCCACTAGGTGTGAATTTTAGTCGAATACCTGAAAACGAATCGAAACAAATAAGCATTCTTTCAGCGAAGTAGTCTCTTCTGTTGAAATGTAGGAAACGATGGGAGAAAATAAATAATGAGAACAATTCAAAGTAGTGACGCGGTCGAGAACACTTGTATTCAAAGTAGAAAACAATTCCTTGGTGACGAGAGATCACATGTATTGTGTTGATAAAACCGGAGTTTTACATCCCCCCACCCTTGGGGAGAGGTACCAATTTGGAGATGTGAAACATGTTTGACTCCTTCTTCCTGTGTCCTGTATCCAGCTCAAAGATGGAGTTTGATATTTTCTTGATTATCTTCAAAGGTCCAATTCTTATTTCCTCCAATTTGTTCCTATTCATCTTTGAAGCATGGTCCACATAAACAAAATCCCCTTCTTTGAAATCGTGATGTTTTCTTTTTTTGTCGATCAATTGTTTGTTATAAGTATGATTTTTAACTGTGTTTTCATAAGCTATTTCCCGATCTTGTAAAAGATTTGTTTTTGGTTCAAGAGATGTTGGAGTTATAGGGCTGGTTTTTCCAAACAATAAATATTCTGGGCTAAAGGAAGTCACAGAATGATCGGTGGAATTGTATTCCTGAACACATTCATCCGCTACCTTCGACCATGCTCTTCTCTGAGTTTCATTTATTTTGCAGCGGATTCTGTTTACTAGTGTCTGATTTAATCTTTCGTTCAATCCATTCGATGCAGGGTTATTAACAGAAGTGAATATAAGGTTGATCTTCTCTTTTTTCAGAAAATTTTTAAATTCTGCAGAATTAGTGCCTGAGTATTGGTCCGTGAGGAGTGTCTGAATCGCATGCTTGTCCTGTACCTTCTTGAGTAATTTAACAAAATCATTTGCTGTTTAGTTTTTGGAAGTAGAGATAAACGCGTATCTTGTAAAATGATCTACTAACAAATGAAGGTACCGTTTTGATGAACGGTTTCCTGCAAACCCCCCTATCGTGTCGAGGGAAACAATTTCAAAAGGTGCTCTTGCTGGTCCAAGTTTTGATAAGAACCCATAAGTACAGGGTGTTCGGCTCTTATTTTTTATACAAATTTCGCAATTTTGGCAGTAAATTTTCACTCTCGAATCTAAATTTCGAGTGTAATAGAATTTACGAAACTTATTTATTACATGACTTGACCCTATGTGTACATATTCTTTATGTATTTTCGCAATTAAAACATCCGCGAGTTCCTGAGATATTCCTATTCTTTTATTCGTATCACTTATTTTGTAAAAAAATTCCACCTTCTCTTTTTATCTCTCTGAATTTCTCAATTTCAGCCGCATGTTGAGTTTGGTCACGAGTGATATCTGATATGCTCAAGAAATTCACTGTTTTTATTAATTCCTCTGAATTATCAGATTCTTCGAGGTCTGAGTTTCTAGATAATGAATCTGCTTCCATATTTCTCTTTCCTGGGCGATAAGTGACCCGAAAATTAAATTAAAAAGTAAATAGAAATAGCTTTCCTTATTCTCTGATAATCCTTCAGTTTTTTTTTTAAATAAGCTACGGGCTTCACTGTGCAGTCTTCTTGAAGCTGCTTAAGTACTGCTCCAACGCCCTCACCACTTGCATTAGTTTCAATGATTATTTTGAGTTTTGGATCAAAAATTTCCAAAATTGGTTGGGAACAGAGATATTTTTTTACTTCCTCAAAGCTCCTCTGGCATTGATCTGTCCATTTAAGGTCCGCATTTTTCCTCAAAAGATTGTGAAGTGGCTCTAACAGTGTAGAACTATTCGGTATATATTTGTGGTAGAAGTTTACTTTTCCTAGAAACTGGCGAAAATTTTTCTTTGTCTTAGGAATAGGAAAATTTTGTATGGCCATCAGGTTATCTCCCCCAAGTGGACGGACTGTATTTTCTGAGAGAATGTGTCCTAGATATTCAACTTCATTTTTAGAGAAATTACACTTTGTGATTTTTAACCGAAAGCCTCTGCAAAATGCCTCCAATAGTTTATGCAAGTGTTGTATATGATCTGTGAATGTTTTAGAAAAAATTAAAATGTCATCCATATAACAAACAGAAAAGTCTTTCAAGTTATTTCGTCTTAAAATAGAGTTTAAAACTCGTTGAAAAATTTGGGGTGAGGTTTTTAATCCAAACGGGAGGCATTTCCATTGCCAGTGCCCGTCTTGAGTCACGAATGCAGTTTTATAGCGATCTTTTATTCGAATAGGTATTGACCAGAAGGCTGAATTTATGTCGAATGCAGTGAACCACCGACAACCTCTTGTTTTTGTAATCAGTTCTTCAATCAGTGGAAAAGGTTGTGGTTCAGGCACTACTAAACGGTTCAACTCACGGAAATCGATACATAATCTNTGGGCCTTGACGGTCTGTCTGTTTATGACATTTGTACGACGAGAAGAAATTTGGATTTAAGGCCGAAGAGAATGTCGTAGGGAAAGACCATGCTACTAATCTAGTCCTAAACACCTTCATTGAAAAAAAAGAAGCAATAAAATAAGTCAAATAATAAAATTAAAAAAATGCAAGAAAGAGACATCAAAGTATGAATTACTAATACAATTTCCCCAAGAAGGCATTTATAGTATCCCTTAAGTAAGTGTCCTTATTTACGTTCTATTTGACGTCAATCCCATAGCTTACGGAATTCCACCAACAATCAGAAAATCTCTATTTGTAGAAGAGCTTATGATATTTTTTAGATTTTCAAGAAAATAACATTCACAAGCAATATATATGGGCCAAATCCAACCATCCGAGGTACACTGTAAATAAATCGAAATTTATCCTCTTTTCCAGGAAAAAAAAATCCGTACTATAACGCCAAAACTTACGTTAAACGGCCAATAAATTATATTTGCGGTTGAAATAAGATTTTTATGAATGATTCTCGACACCAAACTGATTTGGCTCGGCAAATAAAATACTTGGAAGAAACTAAAAAAGACTGAACCTCATAAAAGTCCAATCTAAAACCAAATAGAGAGCCAACACTTTTGAACAATTCAATCACTCAGTCGATGAACCCCGTACAGGAAGACATCTTGTAACTGGAAATCATTGAAATATACCGTGATGGTAGATATACGTATGGTAGAAAAACATGATAAGCTCCACACCTGACCTTGTCATCCATGAAGAAGAACTTGAGGTCCTCTCATGGAATATAAAAGCGCCACAAGTAGACCTCAGCTTAACAAAGACAGCCTCACGGAAGTAAAGATGGAAAGGGGGGGGAGAAAGAGCAGAGATTGCAGAAACGGATAGTTAGCAATTGCCATATCTCATAGGAATTTTTACAATTAAGATCTTACTTTTACTTTCGTCGTGAAGCTAAATTTTTATTAATATTTCAGATAGCCATTGTATTTCATTGTAACTTTTTTTTTCAGATTTAAATCT
The DNA here is from genome assembly GCA_000696205.2 of Oncopeltus fasciatus. Lineage (NCBI taxonomy): Eukaryota > Metazoa > Arthropoda > Insecta > Hemiptera > Lygaeidae > Oncopeltus > Oncopeltus fasciatus. The sequence goes on from KZ808325.1 coordinate 216,158, forward strand.
GAATCTATAAAGAGATATCACTTAAAAGATATGAGAGTTTAAGTATCACAAAATGTTTTAAATAAATATTTATAAAGTGACAATGTAATATTTTTGCTCTGTCACTTTAAAATAGTATAGCTTTTTAATTCATACTTCCTAGTAAAAATAGTCAAATTTTAGAATAATGATAGCACTGAAAGTCTCTAAATATTAAAATACACATTCATGTATTCTCATTAAAAAAACTTGTAGTTTTTATATAGAATGTTCCTCCACTATCAACGCTATGTTACATTTAGCCATAATAATTCATTTGTTTTTCAGAACATATTCTTCTTTAAAGTTAGAATACATCAAATAGATGAAATTAACATATTTAGCATGTAAGGAACAATATTTTATCAATTATTTTCAAATAAAATTGAGGGATTATTGTATTTTGGGAGCGCTTCCACATCATCGAGTCGAACATAGTCATGTCAACTTTTTTTTAATGATTAAATTAGTTTATTATTATTTTAATCAAGGAAGGCATATTGATATCCTCCTGGGTTCCTACCGGGGTCCCCTGACCCCTGTCATCGCAGGTACCTTCAGCCTTACTCAAAATCCCCCTGGACCTGCAATTTTTTTTTTTTTTTTTGGTTCTGATTGGCTCCCCACTCTTCCTTAGCTCCTCCCCTTTCTCCCAAAATTTAAATA